>VMBQ01005364.1:18853-33231 GCA_007657795.1 Dreissena rostriformis | reverse complement strand
ATTTCATTTAGTACATGGCAATGTTAGGCCAGGTACGATTTTGCTGCTTTAAGAATGGGTCTTGTTTGGTTCATTTTACAATGATAAATACCTGTTGATCCAAACAAATATTAGGTTTAATGGTCCATTTGTATTTGTATGTCCCAGTATAATGGTAGGCATATTTAGACAGTTAAACAATGATTGCACGCACAAAACAATTCTGTTATTTACTGATTTAAATGCGTTCATTCTGAAAATATATAATGAAAAGTTTCACATTAAGTCTGACAGAAGGTACAGTTGGCTGAAGTTGCATATCCTATTTTAAATAACAAGGAGTTTGTACCTATGCTTCTATGTACAATTCAATATTGAAAACACTGTAAGTTGGTATCCAGTATAATACAAAAAGGCACATTGAAAAATATGCCGACATTCTTTTATTTCAATATATTAAGAATATTCGACCTTTTATCTAGACACACTTGTGAAGACTAATTTTTAGTAATTATATCATACATAGGTTTTGTACCCTTTCTAATTTAATAGTGTTAGTACAATAATATTTTAATAACTGTTTGGGAAATATATGTACTATGCATTATAACTATCAACGTATCTTTACAGTCATTATTACGTTTGTAGTAAAATACTAAAAAAACTTAGCAAGATACTAAGTTTAATGTCAGCGTGTTAGAAGTGTTTTTTTGTCATTTTAGATATAGTTGGTCGCGAGTACATTTTTTAAAATCCAGCGTTCCTGCTGTGTCGTCACTTTTATACCATCCCGCGCTGTGATAATGCAATCGGTTCTCTGATTCCTCAGAGCCAAACAGAGCGCTCCCTATGTATGACGTATATGAAAACTCCGAAAAGTATCCTTCCGCCCGAAAATAAAAACAGTAAAACAGTTATCATGCATTATCCTCGTTTTCCGTAAAAAGAATATAAAACTGCTCCTTCAATATGATTCCCACAAAGCTCATCACATGGCGCCAATCTTAAAAACATACCAAGAAACACATGATTACTTGGAGAGCGAACATCATACATGACTGATATACAGCGGGGAAATATATAATATTTTGTTCACTGCAGCATGTTTACGTTATGCAAGTATATCCGATGTATTATTTTCAATGTGATAACTATTAGGTAATATACACTCTTGCGGTTTTACAGTTTATACATACATGCTATGTGTGAGCAAGTTATACAAAAGCATTATTTCTGACGCTTACGATCATAGCGTGTAGTCTTAAAGCGCAGTTATGGTATATTGCATTGAATGACATCCAATACAACATGCATATTTTGATAAATTGCTTCTTCGTCGGTCATACAGACACATCCGTTTCGAGAGAAGGCGGCCGTCGCGTCGCAGGATGCACACACCAAGGGCACTACTACCTACCGGCAGAGGACGTCGTACTCGGACACATCGGTGACATTTGCTACGGCTACTACTGCGAAGCCGACAATGTGTTCGTCCATTGGGAAGATGTGTAAGACTTTTTTTCACAAATTCAAAATTGTACATCTTTAAAACGTATGATTTCATTCTTAACGGACACCGTGTTGTTACTAAACATTATATCCTGCTGGTGCAACCGAAGTGTTACTTTGTTCACGTCTGGTGTAAAGAATAAATACTCATTCGTTAAAACATCGCAGTCGTATTTTGTGTGATGGCAGTGTTCGTTTAGCAACAAAAAAAAACATTCGTCTCTTAACCCCATTATTCCCCGTTTATTTTTGAAATCGCATTATGCATGCATATATTGTGAAGAACGAGATACTATGAAATTATTCACAAAGATGTGAAAATATAATTTGTGAACAACGTATTCCTTTACGGCCCAGGTGTAATCATGGCCCCAGCCCATGGCATGGCACAGCGCTGGGCGGAGTAACAAACAGGGGCGTGGCCAGACAAGGCTGTCACCATAGGAACATGTATTACCGGCCTGGCGAGGAGGTGATAGTGGGAACCATTGGTGAATTCTGCTACGGCTACTACTGTGAGGCGCGCAACCTGTTCGTGCACTGGGAGGAGAGATGTAGGGATGCCACTGGGATAAAGTGACCATAGTTTACACGTGCGTTTGATTTTATGAGATTGTATATAGCTTGTGATTGATCCTACAATGGTCTATGATGTGCTGCAAAAGAATCAGAATGAAGAAACAGGGTGGACTTGCGTCAACAGCTTGCGTGTATTATAAAAATAGTCATATTTGATTAACTCATATTTATTTTGATTTTTCTACGTTTTACATAGTTTATTATCTTTGATCATACGATGTAAAATAAAAAAATAATCGTTATTTTGGATACCCCAAATAATCACAAATTTCAATCAGTCCCTGTATCGAACTCTCAAATAAAGATACATATTTTCGTGAACGTGTTTAGATTCTTCATACGCGTAAACAATATTTGCTATCGAACTACTTATAAACACGCACGAAGCGCGTTTATATAAGTAGTACCTTACGGTACTGATAGCTATTTTATAACGACAGATCATGCTGCAGATTTGATATATAACTTATTAACATCTTACACCATACATCAAACGTTCTAATAGGACTTCGTGTTGATAGCATATGTGACACTTGTTTTATATACACTCTACGAAATAGTAAGTATGACGCCCCGCCATTTAAATTCTGCACGTTTAACACCGCGTACGTTTTTTTTGGGGGAAACCGAGAAATATGTTAGAGCACAAATTGATTAATCCATGCGTAGAAAAAGTCCACTCTATTTTATTTGTTTAAATGATTTATTGCAAGGGCAATAATTGAGGCTCCCCAACTTGAATTGTGTAAACAACGAAAACCACATACCGGTATACATATTCTACTCGGTGCAAACCACATACCGGTATACATATTCTACTCGGTGCAAACCACNTGATGTAGCAAGAGAAAAATAATGTTAAGAAATGCATTTTTATTTTATTAAAGATATTCGTGACCACCTGCCTTTGACGTATAAAACAGACGAATTGAATTGATTTATAACAGAAGCAGTGATGTGATATATGAATTGAATTATAACACACAACGCATTGATAAATACTAAAAATACTTTATTAAAAATTAATATGCTCTCAAAATTGCTTCGATGATTGAACAAGAATACTTCAAATATGGCACACACGATTGCACAAGGCTTACGTGGCAGGTCATACACAAAATGCACTGTATAAACATACATAGTTATATACCCATTACAGTAATGGTTTTGCTTCATTATGCATATACATGATACATTTACGAAAAAGAAGAAAAATGAGTTTAAATAGGTGATTTAGATCTAGTAAAGTGTGAAACATCAAATGAATGGACTTTACTTTGGCGATTTGGGGGGGGGGGGCGTACGCCGCGTCCTTGGATCCGCCTATGCTTAATGCTAACATTTGGTGTGCGTACTTTAAGATATTTGACGGTATTATTTACACAGTGTAATGTTTACATGTTTATTTTAACACATATGGCACATTTGGACATGTTTATGTTTTAATTAGCCTAAAACGGAATACTATGCATACTAAACGGAAAACTATGCTTATTATTTCCAGGTAACAAGAAACCATTTATAGACGTTGAGGATGCCAAGGTTAAACAAGAAAGCGTTACTAAGTGTGTACCGCTTTTGAAAGCGAAAGGTACATGAAAACCCAGCCATCACATAAATAAAACGTCTAGGTGCCACGAAAGACAAAACATTGACATATACGTGCAATATAAATGGATTGAAAACCCAAAAGAGTTAAGCCGTTTCGATACTATTACAAGATTGACGAGACAAAAGTATACTATTTGCATTACTACTGGTAAGTATGGTACAGTATTTATAATAAATATTAACTACTAACATTTAGGCTTCGTATGGTGAATCATACGGCAGTAGACTGCTGTTTATTCCCGTTACAAATATTTATGGCCGTTATTATGTCAAATGTATTTTGGATCTGCTATTTTTTCAGGATGTTCGAAGAATCTAGGTCTGAGATGTTTTTTAAGTTGCGACCGAACATTCTACGGTTACGAGAGTCACGTAAGTGATCATTTGGCGATCATGTTTTTTTTTAGGGTACAAATGAAATCTAAATATGTATTTCAACGCCGTTTGTAAAAACAGTCATACATACTTAACCGCTTTGTGACATATATATATATCAGTAAAATATACAGAAAGACATTGAACAAAAGTATTTTACTTTAATTATGATGTAGCAAGAGAAAAATAATGTTAAGAAATGCATTTTTATTTTATTAAAGATATTCGTGACCACCTGCCTTTGACGTATAAAACAGACGAATTGAATTGATTTATAACAGAAGCAGTGATGTGATATATGAATTGAATTATAACACACAACGCATTGATAAATACTAAAAATACTTTATTAAAAATTAATATGCTCTCAAAATTGCTTCGATGATTGAACAAGAATACTTCAAATATGGCACACACGATTGCACAAGGCTTACGTGGCAGGTCATACACAAAATGCACTGTATAAACATACATAGTTATATACCCATTACAGTAATGGTTTTGCTTCATTATGCATATACATGATACATTTACGAAAAAGAAGAAAAATGAGTTTAAATAGGTGATTTAGATCTAGTAAAGTGTGAAACATCAAATGAATGGACTTTACTTTGGCGATTTGGGGGGGGGGGGCGTACGCCGCGTCCTTGGATCCGCCTATGCTTAATGCTAACATTTGGTGTGCGTACTTTAAGATATTTGACGGTATTATTTACACAGTGTAATGTTTACATGTTTATTTTAACACATATGGCACATTTGGACATGTTTATGTTTTAATTAGCCTAAAACGGAATACTATGCATACTAAACGGAAAACTATGCTTATTATTTCCAGGTAACAAGAAACCATTTATAGACGTTGAGGATGCCAAGGTTAAACAAGAAAGCGTTACTAAGTGTGTACCGCTTTTGAAAGCGAAAGGTACATGAAAACCCAGCCATCACATAAATAAAACGTCTAGGTGCCACGAAAGACAAAACATTGACATATACGTGCAATATAAATGGATTGAAAACCCAAAAGAGTTAAGCCGTTTCGATACTATTACAAGATTGACGAGACAAAAGTATACTATTTGCATTACTACTGGTAAGTATGGTACAGTATTTATAATAAATATTAACTACTAACATTTAGGCTTCGTATGGTGAATCATACGGCAGTAGACTGCTGTTTATTCCCGTTACAAATATTTATGGCCGTTATTATGTCAAATGTATTTTGGATCTGCTATTTTTTCAGGATGTTCGAAGAATCTAGGTCTGAGATGTTTTTTAAGTTGCGACCGAACATTCTACGGTTACGAGAGTCACGTAAGTGATCATTTGGCGATCATGTTTTTTTTTAGGGTACAAATGAAATCTAAATATGTATTTCAACGCCGTTTGTAAAAACAGTCATACATACTTAACCGCTTTGTGACATATATATATATCAGTAAAATATACAGAAAGACATTGAACAAAAGTATTTTACTTTAATTATGATGTAGCAAGAGAAAAATAATGTTAAGAAATGCATTTTTATTTTATTAAAGATATTCGTGACCACCTGCCTTTGACGTATAAAACAGACGAATTGAATTGATTTATAACAGAAGCAGTGATGTGATATATGAATTGAATTATAACACACAACGCATTGATAAATACTAAAAATACTTTATTAAAAATTAATATGCTCTCAAAATTGCTTCGATGATTGAACAAGAATACTTCAAATATGGCACACACGATTGCACAAGGCTTACGTGGCAGGTCATACACAAAATGCACTGTATAAACATACATAGTTATATACCCATTACAGTAATGGTTTTGCTTCATTATGCATATACATGATACATTTTCCGTTAAAACAGTTACAGTCAGTTAAAATAATAATAGTTAATGCAAACTAAACCATTATACGCAATAAGATACCAGTCCATCCATCTTTACATACGCATCATGAACATGCACGTATTCAGTTAACATTGGATAGCTGATTATAAAACAAAATTTGAAAGTACGTTATTAAATGTATATGAATATGCGCTAATTCATTCTGTCTTTAGATTACCCGTACATTCAAACGCAAAGGATAAACCGATCACATGACCAATCATGTGTTTTTAATTTTAAATTCAGAAAAAGGTCAATTTGGATATTCTTAAAGACGAGTTATACGATTTCAATGTCAACATTTTATTCTCGCAATCTTTAACGCACACATAAATAAGACGTTAAATAAAATTAAATAACAATCTTTATATGGTACCAGAAAAAAAAATTGTTTACTTCAGAGAAATCTTTAATGAGCAAGTTAAAGCCGATACCGACACGTTTACTCGAATTTGTTGTGGAACTAAAATTGTGTCTATGTGTAATATGAACGACTCTGCAAAGAGTCATTGGAATCTCCAAACATAGTACATGTGTTGTGTAAATGACAGATTTTTTTTTGCTATACAGCTGAAAATTATTAAAGCCCTATTAACACTCAAAATCAACGAATATTTCGTAAAAATGTTCGTAAAATAAAGTTAACAAATACAAAATCACTCAGTGTTCCTTATAGCAAAAGCCAAAATTTCAATGCTAGATTTGGTCTGGTAACATAGTTTAAACAATATACAAACAAGCTCTTTTTTTTATTTTTTTTTTTGTGGTACAATACATTCCATTTTAATTTCCCGCAACGATATCTATTCATACGACACACGAACAAAAATTGGTACAAGAACATAATAATAATAATAATAAAAGCTTTATTTACAGAAGGTTACACATAAAGACAATGACACATTATACATATTATGCCGATTAATCAATACTTTTTTACAATGTGGCCTTCTTAAAATAACATACACATATAGGTCTATAACAAGTAAAACATTCAAACAATATTTTCTAACACCCATACATAACACACATTTTGCCTTTTAGACAGACACACATGAAATATCATTGATTAGAAAATAACATGACATATCATTGATAAGAAAATAAATGTGTTTTATATTGCCTTTTAAAAGCAGAGATAGAGCATGCCATTCTTATTTCAATTGGTATACTGTTCCAAATATCCATGCTACATGATTGTGTTGAATATATTGTACCACAAAAATAAAAAAGAGCATTTTGTATCTTGTTAAATCTATGTTACACGACCACATCTAGCAGTGAAATGTTGGCTATTGCTAAAAGGAACACTGATTTTTGTATGGGTCGTTTTTTTTTTTTTTTTTTTTTTAAATATTTTACAAAATATTCGTTGATTTTAAGTGTAAATTGGGCTTTAACAATTAAATACAAATTTTCTTTCCTGTATTTTCTGGTACTTGTTCTGCTGAACTTTAATTGTAGTTTTTGAGTCATCAACGTCTGTTTTGAAAGAAAGTAATACGATTTATATACTCGTACATACGGAATGAATAGTCAACCCCTAGTGTGATCCCTGCACATTGGTCCGAGTAAGATGAAATCAAAACCAACACATATTAAAACATAAATGTACATTTAGGTATTGAAACAAATCAATAATTTCAAACAGATCCAATACAATATTTTGTGTTCGGGTGTTTTATGATTAACTTGAATTAAAGCATTCATTTCATATTTCCAAACATAACCGTTTGTGCATTTCTGTAAACAATTTTAACACCTTCTAGAAGATGCCCGCTTTCATTGATTTCAATATCACGTAACAAAGATCACCATGAGCGATATTGAGCAAATAATATCTTATTTTATAATTGTATGATTGTGCTTTAACATTATAACAGCACACTGTTTGCAATATATCACAGTTACGATTCGTGTTTTACTCATTGTTATAATTTTAAAATGCATAACTGCTTATTATTACTTGACGACAGTTTTATGATTTTTTTTGCAAGATTAATTCCTGTTACACACTACTTACCTAACACACTACTAACCTAACACACTGACTATATATTTTGGATAAACGCAATTTGAATCTGACATATGCAGGCAAGCACATAGGAGATGGTAGACGGACACCGTGTGTCGACCAATCTGACATATGCAGGCAAGCACATAGGGGATGGTAGACGGACACCGTGTGTCGACCACCAAATGCAAACAGTGTTATGTACAAACTGCGTTAGAGATTGCACCGCTATTTTGCATAACGAGCTGGACTTACCATAGCGCAAAAAACATATAACAAATGGTTATATAAACATAGTTTGAATGGGCCCAGCATTAGTGTTTTTGTTTGTTTCTCCGTCCATGACGCCATTGACCTCTCACAATTCTTCGGGCTCTTCTACCACGAGATTGATCTTGTTCAAGTTTTCACCGACCCGTATCTGATGTTTCTTTAATATTGGTTTACTGGCCAATCGAAGTCTCTGAAAACAACATACCAGCAATAAGATGGGATGTGGATTTTAACTATTTTACAACTGACAAATATTGTACAGGTACTTTTAGCAACTGCCAGAAAACTACTTCTATTTCTGATAGAGATGTGATTAAATCATGTTTATTTGAATGTGTATTGAAAAAGCCACATTTAAAATATAATGCTCTCCAAAACTGCTGAATGGGTACATGCGTAAAATGTAACCCAATGTATAATATTGTGATGTGTTAGGATAAATGGCAAACTAACTACTCTTCTTTATTGATAAGTGTCACCGAAATAAGAGTCATCAATCCGTGATTCGACATTGTTACATACACAACTAGTAAAATATGCTTTTATTTAGAAAAATACGACCAAAATGTTAATTGTGATACTGGACTATACAGCAACATTCCCTGTTGCTTTTGAATATGTTTCACATGGCCACGTTACGAGTTTATAGCCAAGTCGTGTGAAAAGCGTAACGGAATATTTAAAATGACAAAACACACAACAACGCAAATGTTGATTAGTCATGATAAACATTATTAGCGTGACATTTATTGAATGTACCAAGCCCAACATGCTTATATAAACAATAACGTGAGTCAAGAACAAATAACAAAAGGAGCACATTATTTTGACAATCGTAATTAAAGGGACATATCGACGAGTAATGCGGTGTAATATTTAAACAAGCAATGTCTGGGGAAAAAGAAATTAGTCGTTTACAATTGGGTCATTGAGTTTATGCATAATTAGTTGATTTTAAAACTCTAAAATGCTAAATTTGTACCACCTGTTTATACATAATTGCATAAATTAACATGTTATACAGTTAACACAACGATGAATTATAGTCCATGTCACGCTATGTCACTTATATCCGCTTACATAATTTATGTAGACCCTCCCTTATAAAGAAAAAGAGAAATTAAGGAAATATTCGTCACATACATTTATACATATTTATATGAACAACAGCAGCCTACGCATTGCACAGTGTTGTCAGGAGCTACGATGTCCGCTAATAAAACCACGAAACCTTGCGTGCCTTTATAGTGAAAGGGTAGCCCCTGAAATACGGTGCAATGCGGAGGCTGCTCTGGACCGACAATGGTAGCATATATAAGACGCGGCGGCTCATAATATGTTTATTGAAGAGCAGCACGTCCTGTAATAATATTCGTTACTCGCTTCCTTAAAAATATTGAAGCATGTTACAATGTTTTCTAGTATATGAATGTATTTCCCCCCCCCCTCGCAGTCCGCAAAGAATTTCAAATGACATTGATCTTATTGATCATGAATTTTCAAAGACAAACAAACAAATACTCACGTTTAAAAGTGATCCATTCTGCTGGTAGAGCCTGTACACGACAAATATGGGGATGTTGATCACGGAGCAGAGACCAAGCGTCCAGCCGATCATGATCGCCCACTTCGGGTACTCGTACGTTACGAACTTGCGCTCGTATGATATCTCGGAGTAGGTGATGGCGCCGAGGGCGAAAATTGACTGTAACAGATTCATAGAAAATACGCCGTACGAATCATTTATCAAGTGTGTACTTTATTTTGCGTGTAAAACCGTAATCACAAAATGTGTAAGATAAAAATGTCGAAGGTTCGTCTATTTGTTTTGACAGACCAATTGCATGCCGCAGTTTTGATAAAATGACGTCGTCAGCATGTGATAAAAACGATCATACCAAATTTTATTAAAATCGTCAAGGAAATAAGCTTTTATATAAAGTTGACCTAGACCAGCATCCTACAAAAGTCACATACCCTTATAGGTGTGTATATAACAAGAAGGACAATTAAGTGCAATTTATTGCATAAGTTAAGTATTTAGATGGGTGTCTGACTTAATGTTATGCATGCATAGCCATTACAGTGACCTTTTTTAACGACCTAAATGAATGTTATTGTGAGGATTGCGATTGTTAATGTTATTAATTATCCCCACGCTTTTTGAAAAGCGTGGGGATATTGTGGTTATCTCCGCCGTCCGTCCGTCCGTCTGTCCGTCCGTCCGTCCTGGCCACTATCTCCTCCTACACTATTAGCACTAGAACCTTGAAACTTACACACATGGTAGCTATGACCATATGTGCGACCCTGCACTATTTGGAATTTTGATCTGACCCCTGGGTCAAAAGTTATGGGGGTTGGGGTGGGGCCAGGTCAGAGATTTTCACTCATTTTTTTTAGGTTATTTCACATTAACTTCTTCATTTCTACACCGATTCACTTCAAATTGATACTGGACCTCTCTTATGACAATACGGTCAATCTCAACCATGCATGGCCCCAACCCTGGGGCGCCCCGCCCACAAAGGCCACACCCACCCAAAATTTGCTTTTACTATAATTTCTTCGTTTCTACACGGATTCACTTCAAATTGATACTGAACTTCTCTTATGACAATACGGTCAATCTCAACTATGCATGGCCCCATTACCAACACTGGGGCGCCCCGCCAACATAGACCACACCCACCCAAAATTTCCTTTTACTATAATTTCTTCGTTTCTACACCGATTCACTTCAAATTGATACTGAACCTCTCTTATGACAATACGGTCAATCTCAACTATGCATGGCCCCATTACCAACCCTGGGGCCCCGCCCACATAGACCACACCCACCCAAAATTGCCTTTTACTATAATTTCTTCATTTCTACACCGATTCACTTCAAATTGATACTGAACTTCTCTTATGACAATACGGTCAATCTCAACTATGCATGGCCCCATTACCAACCCTGGGGCGCCCCGCCCACATAGGCCACACCCACCCAAAATTGCCTTTTACTATAATTTCTTCATTTCTACACCGATTCACTTCAAATTGATACTGAACTTCTCTTATGACAATACGGTCAATCTCAACTATGCATGGCCCCATTACCAACCCTGGGGCACACCTAGGTCAAACATTCGGCGTGGGGATACGCGTCGGCCTCTGCCGCGCCATTTCTAGTTAAATAATGAACTTGAACGTGGAAGAATGCTAGCTCAGTACTTGAGATAAATACGCCTTACGAACACAAATGTCTATGGGGACATGTTATGTATTTCCTTTAAGCCGTAAATATGTTATAATATGTTTAAGGGCAGATTTAAGTAGTCAAGAAAACCAAATTTATTAATTGTAAAATTAAAAAAACCCGATGAGGGTCTTTTGCAATACATTTACTAGTGATTTATAATATAACTCAAGATCACGAAGATCAAATGCACATACATGACTACTTTACTTACATGTTGATAATGAATAGTATTTGTTTATTATATAAATGTATAACAGTCGAATTTAGGGGCGCATTTTCAATATTACTATTTCTCTGACGACACGGTTCCGTATTAAAAGAGATATCAATCTATCTCTCACTACGACCATTTTCCCAAATGATTTGTTGTACTTAATGAAATATGTAGGCGTCAAAAAGTTAATTAGGTTGGCGTGCGGGGCACACTTTTTGTCCTAACATAATGCAGATTCGGCGCGGAAGGACCTCGTGAACTTCGACTACACAGGCTAATCTGGGACGACACTTTACGCACATGCATTTTACCTCGTTTACCCCGAGCGAGGCTCATCCAGTACCACGTAAGTTAATGTATCCCTTCGGTGCCGTGCGAAAACCCGCCCGAGTCACAGTACCAGTGTCCACGTAAGTTAATGTAACCCTTCGGTGCCATGCGAATACCCGCCCGAGTCACAGTACCACGCAATTAATGTAACCCTTCGGTGCCGTGCGAATACACGCCCGAGTCACAGTACCACGTAAGTTAATGTAACCCTTCGGTGCCGTGCGAATACCCGCCCGAGTCACAGTACCACGTAAGTTAATGTAACCCTTAGGTGCCGTGCGAATACCCGCCCGAGTCACAGTACCACGTAAGTTAATGTAACCCTTCGGTGCCGTACGAATACCCGCCCGAGTCATAGTACCACGTAAGTTAATGTAACCCTTCGGTGCCGTGCGAATACCCGCCCGAGTCACAGTACCACGCCAGTTAATGTATCCCTTCGGTGCCGTGCGAATACCCGCCCGAGTCATACCATTGTAAATAACGGCGTGAGAAGCTTCCACATCCACTTGACTAACGGAAACACCCGGAAACCGTACATCATCTCCAGGTTGTCTTGGAAACGTTCCGCGCCTGAAATAGTTGAGTAGAAAACAGCAGCACATTACGGGGCTATCTATCACAACGTTCTTTGGGCTGTATTAAAGCCGAACCCCCAAAACAATTTAAGAATAATATTATTGATAGCCTTGACATCGTATTTTTCTTATGAGTTGGATCCAATGTTAACACGAACTTCTGTGTTTTGCTTGGAGTTCATGCACACCCGTTGGTTGGTTCATATAATTACATATACGGGGTAATTACACGCTTATGTTTTGTAATGTTTATTATCTGTACACAAACAATAATAAAATAAATGAAGATTAAGCAAACTTTATAAAACTTTTATTGGAATTGGTATGATCACTTTTTGATTGCAGTGAATAAAGGTGCTAGACATAACAGGCGGTAAAAGGGCGGAGTTTGATCATGGACAACCTATACCTTGCAAAATCATATATCAGAGTAGTGGAAAAGAAAAGTACTCCTAACGTAGTGGTTTGAATTACATGCCCACGATAATTGAGTTTAAAGTAGCTATACGAAGAATACCACCAAATACATTTGTTGGTTTGGTCCGCTTAAAATGGGCATGGGCAAATCTCAAAAGAGGAATCATACATGTATATTTTTGTCTTCTTTTTTAAAATAATATAAACATTTCTCTATGTCTACGCATAAAATTACTTTAAAAAATAAGGGCCAAAATTGTTTTAGTTCTCACACATGAGTAATGTTTCTAAATGTTGTTTTTTTGCATTTTAAGTTAATATAAAAGATTTAATACCCTCAGCGGAAATACTATTTTGATCCGAAGGGCATTTTATTTAATATACTTGGTAAAGGACAATTATACAATCTTACACACCGAGTATTGAATACACAACTCGCCTTTTCAGATAATTTTTTTACAGGTACATGTATATGGCGCTATATAAAGCCTATAACCCTTAAAGTGTTGCCAGTTTTGACCTCAGATGCCTAATTTGAAAAATGTTTGTAGAGGACCACCATCTGGTGCAACATACCAATTATCAAAGCAGACTATCATTTGGTTTCAGAGATGGTAGTTTCCACGTTCAACATCTATTTTTAGATCTGGTGAAAAAGTATTAACAAGCGTCACCCATGGATCGTTACTATTAAGTTTCGTTAAAACCTGTCCAGTGCTTTCAGAGGAGATCCCATATTACGGGCAAAAGCCCGAAGGGCGTTGACCGTTAATTTGTATCACTTTTCTGAAATACAAAGGCTATCAAGTCAAATAATTCCTGCCGTCCCCTTTTTTCGCGATGGAAAATCATAGACCGCTGGAGCAACATAGACACTTCAACAAACGCTATATGACACGTAGATCTGCATTCCTCATGAAATAATACGTCATGGCAGTGATTATTAACTAGCGAATCGTACTCTGTGTTCTTGTATTATATGTTTTTGACCGTCAAAATGCGATTTTTTGTTTTTCTTCCTGTTTGCCTTTTTCCCGGCCTTAAGCCGTAAAGGGGAACAAGTCATATTCCACAGACTGGTTACTACAAAACGCGATAACTTTCGGCAACATAATTTTCATTAATATAACCCGTCTAAAATGTATTGCATAAATCCAGATTTCTTTCGAATTTATTTGCTTCGATCTATTTGATTTCGGATTGTTATTATTATCCTCATAAATCAATAAACGCTTGTTTAAAAATAATGTCTTTTAAAATATTATAGTCGGCATCGGTATTCTCGCGGTATTTCAAATGCGCCACCCTACAGTACGTGCTGTTTACATGTCAGAGTTCGTGACACAATTTGCATTCGCTCTCAGA
>VMBQ01005364.1:0-18282 GCA_007657795.1 Dreissena rostriformis | reverse complement strand
TACAAGCAGGGGGTAGATCGTACGCAAGTAACTGTTGTGGCGTAAGTGAGAAAAATATTAACTATTGTTCAAAATGGCGGCCAACGGCTGATATTTTGATTTTTTCGCCTGAACTTTTGAATGGTTTGTACATTTACCATACTTATTCGACATTATCCATACGCGCAAGATGTGATACTGATAGATATTTAACCTCGGTATAAATCCTGTAGTTGCATTATCAATATTAAAAAAGTTATTGACGACTTTATACGCAAGTTCCTGATTGTTAACGATTGACACGGCTCATTGTATGTGCATTTTTAGGTCGTATATAAGGTTTTCTCCGCAGTTTTCATGGGAAGGTGGACTCGAGAACCATCATAGTGTCCCTTGCCTGAACACCAGGATGCTTCCAAAAGGCAATCGCACTATATGCATCAAAATTCGAAAATTAACCCCCATTTTCATAACTGTTGAGCACGGTAACCCCACTTTCCGTAACTGTTGTTTATGCAAAAAGCACACTTGGTATGTGTACATGAGTCCAGGCTCGTCCTGAAATAAGGACAATGTTTTGTCAGTATACTTGGAATACTAAGATTGGCCATGCAATAGCCCTTAAACATTGTACTGCTCAAGGGGCAGAATGAAACGTGGATATAAATTCTATATTTTGAAACATATGCAAGGCATTAATGTATTTATATAAAGATGTGTTTGTGCAGTTACCATCCCATTTCTCAAAACTTAGCATTCTGCGTTTAAAGATACCATCGTTCATATTATAGATGACCACTTATGAAAAAAGTCAAATGTTCCAGGGAAATGCAACTGTATTTTGTTGGTTCATATAAAGACAATTCTATTGTACAGGATATACACTTTATTCTTATTATAAGCCATTCATTTTTAAATGCTGTATAATACTGTTTTGCCGTTATGCTCAAATATCGTTAGAACGCCCATGTTAATCACTTACTTGAATTCCGTAGTTCTCTTTTAGTTTAAATTATTTGTATCTATTATATTACTATAAACATGAATACATAATTGATAAAATCTTGACTGGATAGAATTTTTTTTTTATCGTCACTGTTTCTAAATTTGTTTTTAAATTTCTTTTTAGAATATTATTTTATTTCATTTTTGTTACCATATTAAAAAAAAAAATACCCAGATGTTTTCATCTGCGCTGTTTAACTGTTATTAAGGCGAAAAACATTGCTTGTTTCTGGTATTAAAAGGGTATGATAGGTAGTCGATATATACATTATTTTATAAACGGCATAGTTAGCTTTGAGATCAAACACAAAATTGTGAAAAAGGTATAAGATAAGACATTTGTGAAAGTGATGGTATCATAGCAAATGTACACAAATCACAAATTACGTGCGCTCTCAAAAGTGAATACGTGCGCATGTATTCACTATAGTGTACGCACGTGAAAGCAATTCGTGAGCATGTGAAAGCAATTCGTGCGCACATGAAAGCAATACGTCCGTACATGTATTGAAAAAATATATCCTATGCCACCGTACATTTTAGTGTGACTCCACAAATTATAGTGACACATCACTAATTAACAAAGCAAACCTAAACGTGCGAATTTAATTCGGTATTCCATTTTTTTATTTTTGTACTCAGACTTTTGCATAAACAACAGTTACGGAAAGTGGGGTTACCGGGCTCAACAGTTATGAAAATGGGGGTTAATTTTCGAATTTTGATGCATATAGTGCGATTGCCTTTTGGAAGCATCCTGGTGTTCAGGCAAGGGACACTATGATGTTTCTCGAGTCCACCTTCCCATGAAAACTGCTCAGAAAACCTTATATATGACCTAAAAATGCACATACAATGAGCCGTGTCAATCGTAAACAATCAGGAACTTGCGTATAAAGTCGTCAATAACTTTTTTTAATATTGATAATGCAGCTACAGGATTTATACCGAGGTTAAGCATCTATCAGTATCACATCTTGCGCGTATGGATAATGTCGAATAAGTATGGTAAATGTACAAACCTTTCAAAAGTTCAGGCGAAAAAATCAAAATATCAGCCGTTGGCCGCCATTTTGAACAATAGTTAATATTTTTCTCACTTACGCCACAACAGTAACTTGCGTACGATCTACCCCCTGACTTTACGCACATGCATTAAGCCGAGTTTTCCCAGAACTTGTCTCCCCTAGATGCGATCAATAAGCAAATAAGTCCTTTTAGAAAAGAGATTGATAAACCAATGAGTCACAAACTTGTCACAAAATTCACAGACCAATGAGCAATTGGCTGTTTTAATAATATGCACAAAATAACGAACGACCGCGACGTTTTGGAAATAAGTCAGTTTTTATATTTATGATAATTACCAAGAAATTAGAGATCAGATTGTTTTAACAACACGTGGACTGACCAATGGACCTATATATCATGGTTATAGGGGTCACACACACACCAACGAATGAGAAACTGAATGGTTACCTGAGACACCATGGAGAGACCAATGAGAAATGAGATTGCACACACGATCCCGATGAGAATTTCCCTCCGGTGACCTTGCCGGAACACATCCGGGTAGAGGTCAACCATGAACGTGATGAAACCCTCCACGCCCACAAACTGAAACGAAGCAGTGGATATACCTTCAAGGAAATCAAGTACTTTTTAGAGTTCGTCCGTTCTGGTCAAATGTCACACTTACTTGACAATTGCCATTTTATGTCAGCTCTCTGACATGGCACCAATGCCAATAATAAATTAGCCTCGTTCTGGGAAAACAGGGATTAATTTATGTGCGTAAAGTGTCTTCCCAGATTAGCCTTGCAGTACGCACAGACTAATCAGGGAAGACACTTTCCGCTTTTATGGTATTGTTCGTTTAAAGGAAGGGTCTTCTTAGCGAACATCCGTTTGAGGCGGAAAGTGTCGTTCCTGATTAGCCGGTGCGTAATGCACAGGCTAATCTGGAACGACACTTTACACACATGCATACGGTCCTGTTTTCACAGAGCGAGGTTCAAATAGAATATCTAATTACAATAAGCAATACTACGCCGATGGACTCTAAAAACTGTGCATGTACTGATTTATGTTTAAATAAAACAAATCAACTAATAAATACAAAAGCAAAACAAAGAAGCATATAAGATACCTGACTGTCCAGTCCAAGCAGAATGATCATGGTAAAGAACAGCGCTGACCACAAGGGCGCCACCGGCATCTGTGACACTGCTTCCGGGTAGGCTATGAACGCCAGGCCGGGACCTAAAAGTCACATATAAGAGCCGTTGTGACTGGTATCCCTTTCTTATGAGCAAATTATAACGGTAGTTAAATAATACACAAGGAACGCTTCCATGAAACTATTTTTTTAGCGTTTTCCCAATTAATTGATTTCACTTTCAATTGCTATATCCTAAGTTTCATCAAGATTGGTCAACGTAAACTAACTTTATTGACCGGAAAACACCTGTATGCTATTTTGCTATTTAAGTTACAGTGACCTTGACATTGACTCAACTGGCCCAATATACAATATCAAGCTTTGTCGTCATTAAAGCTATATACACAAAAGTTCAATGCAATATTTATATCCAAACTCAAGTACCGGTAATTAAACGAAAACTGGTCGTCTTTTTTAATGACAGTGCCATTGACCTTGACTACAAGCAATAGCTAGATATCCACGCAAGCTTGCCATATCCAACGTTTCATAAAGATTGTTCAGTGCAAACTTACGTTTTAACCGAATATTACCTATTTGCCTCCGCTCACCGGTCCGCCCGTCATATCCAATAACCAATAAAAACGTTTATATCAACGAAAATTAACTTAACATCGATGACGCTGAAGACGATGAATGTATGGTATTCGGACAAACAGTTACATGTACAATACACCATACTTGTAAATGGTGTATTAGCAACTGATAACCCTGTCGGAGTATGCTTATGAGGACGTATATATTTTACTTGTACGTGTTTACTCGAGGAAACCATACGTTACACGTCATATAACATCATACCTGATTCTGCTACGTCAGCGACTGATACGCCCTGCCTAACGGCCATGAAGCCGAGGATGCTGAAGATGACGAAGCCGGCAAGCAGACTGGTGAACGTGTTCACGCCGGCAAACAGCAGAGCGTCCCTGGAATGTACCCCATGCAGCGATGATTAAATGAGCCACATTCTGCTTAAACTGTGCTAAATGCACGTGCGTGAAGTTCCGTCCCAGATTAGCCTGTGCACTTTCCGCTTTTAATTTTGTTTTTGTTTAAAGGATGTCTCATCTTATCGAAAATCCAGTGTAGGCGGAAATTGTGTTCCCAAAATCAGAACAATTAATCTGAGGATCCCTAGAAATTTCATAGTATTGTTTTTACTTGTACCCATTGGAAACTCATATCAAAGTAAAATAATATTAAATTGTAAACATATGCTTTAGAATATATTCATTCATAATAAAAAAAAATCACAAAATGATTTAAAACGTTACTTATTTCCCAATGTACTCTTAGTTGTATCATTGTCAATGAAGTAACGAATGAATTAAGAACGAATGAAAGACGATTGATGAGTGTTTTTCCGCGTATAAACAGAATGCATAATTTACTGAATAAATGACTGAGCGAAAGAACAAATGAACGCAGTTAATGAATGAACGGGTATTTCGGAATTTACTTTCCAGTATATACAATTGTGTTCGGAAAAATGGAGGTCGATTTTCTATATACTTTTCAGACTCTATGTATTCGAATGTACCTGAACGAGTTGTGGTTAAACCGGTTATAACTTCCCAGTGCAGTCAGCGTCCCCAGTGAAATCGAGTAGGAAAAGAAGATCTGTGTTCCGGCGTCAACCCACACCTGGAGCCAGTCGCATGAGAATATTTCACAATGGTTAGCATATTAGTATCTTCTCTGGTCTGTTATGTAGGCTTTGTACAGTGATGTGTTCGACATAAGAGGGCGTAAAAAGCTTGCAATTCCTGACAAAGAAATATCCCACCAGGTAGAAGAGGTTTGGTAAATGCTGTGCTTAACCATAAACACGCTATGACTAAATTGTATGATATATAATAAGGCGCACATTCGACCCGCCATTCGTCTCCCCTTAAACGCTTCATCATCGGAATCAAGTGGTTTTGCAATCTCTGTAAAATGAGCCTCTCTCTTTAATGCATGTGCGTAAAGTGTCGTCCTAGTTAAGCCTGTGCAGTCCTCACAGGCTAATCATGGACGGCAATTTCGCTTTTATGGATTTTTTATGGAAAAATCCAGTCTAGGCGGAAAGTGTCATCCCTGATTAGCTGTGCGGACTGCACAGGCTAGTCTGGGGCGACACTTTACGCACATGCATTAAGCCCCATTTGTACAAACGCACCTGCGGGTCTGCCAGCCTGGAGAAATCCGGGATCAGATAGAACTTGATGCCGTCAATCGCGCCCTCTAGTGTCAGTCCCCGGATCAATAGGATTAACATAAACACGTACGGACTCGTTGCTGTGAAATACATCACCTAGAATATAGGCCAACAGAATTTGAGCAGCGTCATGCGAAAATGGCACGTATGCCATATGCGACCAGAGTAGCTCCAGACGAGCCTTTGCGATCGCACAATCTAGTCTGGAGCTACGCCTTCCGCTTAAAAGTCTCGCGTTATTATCGAACAGGCTGGTCTGGAGCTACGCTGGTCACACAGGGCATAACACCCATTAATGAACGACGCGGCTTATTTGTCACGCTACTTTATGTTTAATGATCTAAAAATATGTCAATAAATATCACTGGTTTCACAGTCTAAGCGCTGGATTTCTCTAATTATAATATCCGTTTGTTGAAACGTCGAATTGAAATGAAAAGGGTCTAATAAATGTTTTCTTTAAATTTTCTGATTGTTGGGTTATTTTTTGCGGATATGGCCCAGTGTTTTTTTAATATTGCAACTTTCATAGTCTGCATGAACTTGCTGAAAATAACAAAGTTATTTTACTTGTGCAACATGAATTAAAGTACAGAACGAGAGAATATAACTTGTTTATAGCATAGCACATTTAGTATTTGTTTAAGTTCAATGACATTATACAACAGGTTCATACATTTGTCCATGCATAAATAGTACCCATTACATTGAAATAAACTGGTTATTACTGCTTCTCGGACATCAAGGACTGAAACAGAACGTGACAAGGATACGTGCAATTGAATATGAATTGTATACATCAGAAACATTGAAGTGTTGTTATGGTTATCTCCGATTATATAATTGGAGCTTTTCACAGTGGTTACGATTGACCCCTCCCCCCCACACACACATACACAACCCGACGCCGTATTTCTTAATTAAGTTGAAAAAATCGTGTAATCGAAATTGCAAAAAGTGGCGCAATAAGATAATACAAATTGCACGTGCACAACTTCATATCATAAGGAATTATGCCCTTCAGTCCGAGAAACTGACTGCCCAACCGTTGGATAGACGTCCATGATGATATTCCCTCTACTTCTTTGCACGGGTAAAACAATGTACCCAACGTTTTATATCTGAAGACCAAAAAGCCTGATACACCTTTGTCAAAGATTTCATTATATTTCGATATAATGTGTCATAGTATGGAGTTTAGTTTTAAAATAATATTTCCAAATTAAGCATTTGTGTTTTATTTAAATAAAAACGAATCCACTCATAAACGTTTGGTTAAGTTATTAAGTGTGTGAACTCAAGCACAGCTACTTCAGTTTCAATTTGAAGTATCCGTTAACTTGATTGACGGCTGCTGAATGGTCATTGCCTTGCACTTACCTTGCCAGACGATCTGATTCCCTTCCAGATGCAAAAGTACACGATCACCCAGGCAAACAGCAGACACAAGCAGAGATCCCACTTGACCACGCCCGGCGTGTCAATGCCGGGAGAGAGACCCAGCACCTTTCTTCTGCAAACATGTCATCAGTTGTCATGGCAACATTTCATATGAAAACCTAGCAACAGGAATCTGAATCCAGAGATTTACCTCAACCAACAACCAACATTGAAATTTAGTTAAATGTACGGATGTGATTACTATTTATAATATGAAAACAACAGCACGAGAACCTATGTTGGCTTCCGGTTTGCTACGCAAGAATTATTTTTTTCAATTATTTCTGTTCGAATAAGGCCAAAGTAAAATAAAGGTTCGTTGATACGGGTGGATAGGGTATGGTCATAAGCAACAACTCTGCAATTATCCTAGTTATGTAGTTTATGATGCTAGACGAAACGGCAAACTTTACTAAACCTGTTGCGGACAAAGTGATAGGCGGGAGGAGCAGCCATTTCATCATGGTTCTAACCTTTTCACTATATACGGGATAATGGAAAGAACCTTTCAGGGAATGCAACTCAAGTTTAATCCATTAGTGCATATTAAAATCAGAACAAACACAAAAAGTTCGCGTATGCTACCTACTCCCAGAATTCCGTGACCGGGTCGTTAATATTCACTTGTGTCACACTGGTCTCGTTCGTCCGAGCCGAGGACAGGCCAGTGATACCAAGATCCACGAAGGAGGCGTTAACATTAACTGCAGTGATGTTCAAATAGTTCGTCATATTTCCGATCACCTTCGTGATTTTCCGGTGGTCCACGCGACACGTTTCCGTATTCCACTCGTTGTCGCAATTCGACCATGGCAAAACGGAGGTGAAGGACGCAAAGAGGTAGTAATACGCCCACGTGAGGATGATGTTGTACTCACAGTTCAGGATAAAGACGATGACTGCGCATGCGTAACCGATACCTGCATATTTTTTTTTTGTATTTTTGAAGTCCTTCAATGAATGTATAAGTTACAGCTCGCACAATCCCTAAAGTGCTATATGTTTGATAAAAACTATTTTTTAAAATATAAATTTATTTATTTAATAAAAATAATATTTCTCTTAAGCATTTCACATTTGAATCATTTTTTTTTCACATGTGGTAAATGATTATCATCAGATATTATAAATGGCCATATTTTGGTTCAAAATAAACTAAAAAAAGCAATTATCATCCCATGCCAGTACCTTGAAATAAAGGGGCAATCTTCCAGACGCCTATTCCTCCCTCGGACATAAATTGACCAAGCGCCACCTCCAAGAAGAATGACGGGATACCACCCAGTAACACGGCTATGAAGTAGGGAATCAAGAAGGCGCCTGAAAGAGAAATACCGCGATGAAATACGAAAGTAGACAAAATGTCTGCACTCGAAAACCGGCATTAAATACGGAACCACGTCGAACGAGTAAAATAAATAGTAATAGAAATATGGTTATGGAGTACAGAATCAGCAGGAATGCGTCTCAAGCAGAATAGTGACGACGAAATACGGAATCATGAAGGCGCCTGTTACAGAAAACGGTTTAAAATACGGAATCGGCAATAGGAAAGAAACAATACGGCCATATACCTTAAGTAACTAAGCTGAGAGTTCGGAGAACGGAACTGTTTTAAGCAACTTTTGTGATGTTTTCGAAACCATTTGCGAACCGAGATATCCTTCAAACGAACGCTCTGATCAAGTGTCATTCCCTGGTGGCAATGCTTTTTTCCAACCAACAGCAACCATTTCAAAATTTGCCGATATCTATAAAACAGGTTATCCCAAGGGAGGGGCAAATTTTGACCACCAGGGTTATAATTTAAACAAACTTGTTAGAGCAACACCATTTGATGTTACATGCCAATTACCAAACCTCTGTGGCTTACGGTTTTTGACGAGATGTTTTTTTTTTTTTAAGTTTTCATTATATACAAGGGATGGGACTGAATATGCGAATATTCGAAAATTCGAAAATCGGCCGAATATTCAAATCCAAAATTCATATTTGAATATTCTATTTTTATGCAAAGATACTTCCAAAAAAGTTATTAGTACATGTACAAAGTCGCAGTTTTGGTTTCCTTTATAAGTCATTGGTTTTATAACAGCTGCCATCAATGAACGAGATGATAATTGGCAAACGGGAGGGTATAAGGAGAGGGACCAATCGTCAATTTACTCTCAATTCAGAGTTATGCAATATGAACAAACTATTTTTATTTAAATCAGTCGAAAATGAAAGTAAATTTACGTGAAACATAAACGTATATTGATAAACATTAAAAAATCTGTGTTTTGACAGGTTTTTATCCTCAGCGGTCCATTGAATAAACAGTGGTTAATATTAACTGTAGTAACTTAATTACCGCAGTTATGTACATGTTTATGTTACCGCCATATATTTGTATTTGTATAAACGATGGTTACTTCGTTATAACCTAACCATTGAAATTTGTTAACTTACCACAGTAAATTACCAACAATTCAACCCTGAAAATGACGTCGTTTTCGCGCAATTTGTCAGACGAACATTGTCCAATATGGCCTCTGACTCTGTCACAAAAGAAATAAGCGAAAAAACGGGCTAAAACCTTTAGTGACCGAGAGGTGGACGTTTTTAAGAACTTAATGAAAGACAATCTTCATTTATTCAAAGCAAACCAAAGCGGTCACTCGTTACCTCATAAGTAGTGGACACCATGCTAGTTGTAGTCAGAAACGTGGTACAAGCCATTATTTAAAGCCCCATTAACACTTAAAGTCAACGAATATTTCGTAAATTATTTCGTAAAATAAAGTTAACCCATAAAAAATCAGTGTTCCTTAAAGCAATAGCCAAACTAAGAACGCTAGATGTGTTCTGGTAACATAGATTTAACAAGATACAAAATTTACGAAATATTCGTTGATTTTGAGTGTTCATGGGGCTTTAAAAGGATCTGTCTGATTATGATGTTTACGCATTAAAACACAAAACTCATTAATGTATCGTGATGATATAACTATTTTGGTAAATCTACATAAGCGACACGGTAATTCACATGGACCGAAGTATAGTGCAACGTAGCAATAAAACGAAACGAACACATAATTTGTAATATACTGTATGTTGTCACCCGATTTATTATCGAATCCCGGGATAATACAGTTTCATGCAATTGCAGTGCACGTTTTGCAGCAATAAAACGAAACGTAAACATGCTTTTTTACATAATTTCACAAACATGTTTTAACGAATCCTGGCTGTATAAAGTTTTAAGCAATAAAAGTGTGCGTTTTGCAACACTGTGTTTTGCAAGATAGATTCTATATTTGAAATATGAAATGAGTAAAATACACATAAAATCATTCTTTGGAACGAAGGCACTTGCATTGAGTATCAAATGACATGTAGTTTGTATTTAAATAGCTTATAGGTATTTAATGTTCATGCCATTAAGCATTAAATATTGGGGACTTAAAATGATAACTACATTCGTTTCAAGTTACCGAATTAATATACGTACCATCACTAAAATTATGAATTCAGCTTTATTTAATTCAATTCCTGCATAGTTGATAAGTCTACTTATTGTTTTGTTCATTTAGCTCACTGTACGTTATATATAATGAAGAGTACAGAAAACAGAACATTGTTTAAGCTTTGCAATAATAAAATAATATATTGCTGATTTTTCTCTCGATTGGTTCACCTTAAATCTTAAATGCAGTCGAACAGAGCTGTCTACGCCTAACATAGCTGCATACGACGTATGTATATTATCTAACACAGCTTTATGACGTTAAGATAAATACACTCGAACACAATTTAAAGACTAAGTTTTCACATTTTCGCAAACCATATAAAAATATTGCCGCCTTAGAGGTTACTAGTTTCCATTATATGTATTACATATAATGGAAACTAGTAACCTCTAAGGCGGGACATATTTGTACACCGTGAGCATGATTTTAACAAACTTGGTAGAGGACGACCTTCAGCTTACGCTGTTGCCTACCAAATACAACGAGAGCGCCGATGGCGTTGAAAGCATAGTTGCAAGATACAGGGAAGTTGCTGCTGAAGTAAATGTTAACGATTTGTGACATCACGAGTCGCTTCCCTTGTTGGTTCATGCTTCCAAAATGTTCTATTTTTAGAAACGGGGATTCCAAATCGTGACGAATGTGAATGGTTACAAAATGACATAACTATGAAAATTAATACGTAGAATTACATTATTTCACGCATACCATTATGCAACCATCCGTTTTCTTTTCCGACTTGATACATTTATAGCTTTCCATTTAATATTTTACAGACACAACACTCGTCCAGAATTCGCGCGAATCCATTAAATTCGATGCCATATTTAAACCGTTAGCTCTACTCGTAACGTTAATTTCTGGCTCAAAGTAAATCATTTTAATTTCAATTAACACATCTCTATTACTTTCAAACTCTACTTCATCAAATCCATAGAAAGGCAGGTCAGAATCCATGTCATAAATCAGAAAACATTCATCGTACTGCGCCATTTGTTACACATTTTCAAAGAATGAAAGTGCTTTATGCCCCACTTCCTGTTGAGAATATGTAAATTTCTATTTATAATTAACCAATGAATTTTTACATATCCTTAAACCAGGGCCTAATGAATGCAGTTATGTAAACATTTGACCTCTCCCAGAACAGTAAACAAAGGAAATAGAGAGTAGGTGTGAGGTCACTATCAACAAGAACAGAATTGTTTTACGAGCGAAATTTGTTTAAGTTTCTTAGAAGGTTTTTTCACGTAAAACGGTCTTAGAAAAATTCACTAAAAACGGTGTCAGCAATATTCTTGGAAGAAAACGTAAGAAAAACGTTTCTAAATAAAAAAATGTAAGAATTATCATATACTATATTAAATAGATATTTCGTCTGATTTTTGATCAGGTAAGGCTTCATAATGGTCAACCGTTCCATGTCTGTTTTCGAAATGTAGCTCTAACATAAGCATAGTTGCGTTGCAACTATGCTAAAAACTCTGTGCATCGCGGTTTGAGAATTTTGTTTTGTTAGTTTTTCCCTATAGTAATCTAAGGGAAACAAGTATACTCTATGGCAGGGCCAGTTTTGACCCCAGTGGCATGATTTGAACAAACTTGTTAAAGAACCACACAATGACGGTACATATAAAATACCTAACCTAAGGGCCTTTCGGTTTCATATAAGATTTTATGAAAGACGATTACATTGATAGTTTCCACTTTAACGGTCCCCGCATCTTTTATATGTAAACAGCGTTATGAGCGCGCGGCGACGCTGCTTATTGTCTTATTGATTTCTTGTCGGCCGCCATTTTGTCCAAAGTTTGTGATAAATTTCTTGAACAAAATTTATCAATGAACTCTGAATGGAAAATGGGACCAAATGGCATTTTAGTGTTATTAAGCGGGTGAGCGGGTGGGAGAGCCCCAAACTAAGTCATCCCGCTAATTAACAGTTAAATTTTCGTTCATGGTTACAGATCTTAAACAGACTATTTTTTTCCGCTTCCTTCGAGAAGTTTTGTTTTTGACATTTGCAGCTAATGAACAGAAGAAGGTCGACTATTATGTTTGTTCTTAATTTTATCCAGTTCTCTGTTCATTTTCATTCATCGTTCGGTATACAACACTCATTTGATTTAGAATTAAAAATACATATTTGAATAGTTGCATGACCTTCTCTACAATCGTTTTCAAAATGGCCGCCGCTGCCGTTTTTGTTCAACGTTGGAAAATTGCACAAACAAATTGCAAATGCGAATGAATGCTTCACAAACAAATATTTGAACCTTTAACGATCATCACGAATTTCGGGTAATGTTTGCACAATAGGGACGAATTTTCGAACGTGATCCTTAGCAACGTAGAATACATGCATTATTTCATGGGGCGGCTAACATGGAAGTGTCCCTACCAAGTCAATATGTCAACAACACAACATCCGCTATATGTCCATAGTTTGTGCCCCGTTATATGTTTAAAAAAAATATATTGCAGTGAACTAGCGGACCCAAACTTTGAATTGTGTTACATGTATATGTAATAAATATTACACATTCTTATCTGTTTAAACGTGAGCTTGTGAAATATACTATTTAATGCATGGTACGCATGTTATTACCTCCGCCATTTTTGTAGCACAGGAAGGGGAACCGCCATACATTCCCGAGGCCGACAGAGAATCCGATTAACGCGAACAGGAAGTCGATCTTTTTCGCCCAAACTTCGCGGGCCTTTACTTTCAATTTCACGTGTTCCGTCGCTTCTTCAACATTCTGGGTCAGTAATGTTAGCGTCGTCGCTTCCGTTGTCATTTTCTCGTCTGCTGTTTGCGGAAACGTTTCTCGCGCGATTCACTTGAACCAAACGTCCTTCCCTTAACAAGAGTTTAAGTTATTTTTAAAGTTTCACTTCATTTTAACAATTTTCATAACTTTTAAATACAGTTGCATAAACATAATGCAATAAAAGATGTCTCTACTAATAATTCTGGAATGTCCATGATAAACGAATGTTTAGTAGCCAAAATGGAACTAAACACCGCTACATCCCGGAAAATAGAAAAAACACGGTTACTGTTGTATGGTTATAGATGGATTTTTGGACGAGGATGCCTCGGCCTCCCTATGCTGATATCATACTCACCCAATATCAATCTGTTATCATAAAACGGTAACCATGTATTCTCTGTATATCTGACGTCACTCAAAATTAAACGCGCCACTTAAGTTGACAAATTTTAGCATGGCAAGTGTTAAACACACACACACTAAGTAGATCCCATTCTTCTAAAACATTTATCATTTTAACAATACGTTTATGATGCTGCATACCTTCGGAAACAATGTTTGTTATAAAACAGGAATTAGCAATATCGCAAGTCTATGCGTATGCTTAATACATAAAGAGGCGTTCAAACGTCATCGTAAGTTGTACATGTTAAAGGTAACAATAATAACATATAGATACTTATGTATACTGATGCAACTACAATTATAATTAGACTACTTGTCAAAAATATGTAAAACAATATGAGAGTGTGTAGTAGAAAGTATTAACGCATTAGTAAATTTTCAAACGTAATAATCAGTATTTATTTGTAAAGCGGTTGTATTACATACTTGTGATGGGCTTATTAGAAAACGCATTGTTGGCAAATGTCAACTATGTAATTACGTCCACAAAGAACAACGCTTTAAAACAACTTGAAGAGAAACGACAGATGTAAGGTAGAGGTTTAATAATATATTTGTCCCGTACATTATTCGATGTTATTTCGTTTACATGAAAATGAAGTTAAGTAATTAACACGTGTTGATCATGTATATAATCCTCACCTTGCAACACATATACGGAATGATTCAACAACCGAATATTATTATTAATCAAAATATATTTTGTGCTGGTGATATAACCGATATACGTGAACGTTATGAGGGAAAACTCCACAGTTGTAGCCTATATGTTAAATCACTCCGTCTGTACATGCACGTGTTTCGCGAGTTTAAAAACACCCTATCAATGATTTAGAGGGAAAGTCTTTCCTTCTTGATTTACGATCGGAGACCAATAGATTCATCGTAACGCTAAGCAGAAAGAACAGTCCGTCTTACAATCCGACGTACAGCGAGTGGAGCAGTCAATTCTTATGAAATTCGAAAGTATCCCAATATTTGCACACAATCAAATATTTCAAGCTAGGCCTATCTATTGGATAATATGTTAAATAGTTTTATTTGAATAGTTTGTTAAATTTACAAACGGCACTTCTAAATAAACTCCAAATAATAAACATACAGCTTTATATCTTTAAGTTACATAGTGTATATAGAGAATATCATGTAAGTTTTGGATAAAGATCAAGTTTATCATGCGAGGCTTAGAACCATGTTAGCGCGAGGCTTGCCGAAAAAGCCTCGCGCTACCATGGTTCGGGCCGAGCATGATAANGCACATCTTTTCTTCAAGATGGCTGACGATTCGGCTTGTCCCAACTTTGCAGGTGCGCGTGACGTCACTCGTCAGCTGGTGTATTTGTTTCCATATATGGGTGTGCTGGCCACAGCCAATACGCCCAGACCTGTCTATTCGAATTAATATTTAACATTTGTCTATAAAAAGACATAAGCTCCTCCATTATTAACTTTTAATGGTTTTTACAAACGCTCTAGTTGTGTTTGCTGCGAACGTGAGCTAGCACAATAACCGACAAACCAGAAATAACTAGTTTATGAAGTTCGGGCTGAATACAATCTTATGGCAATTGACGATACAGTAACTGTGTTTCTAGTTTATGCGGTGGCTACACGTCCAACTAACTGTGGTATAAATTTCATTCTATTGTAAGTTCATATCATTGATTGTCCTTTAGCAGCCAGTCACTTCTGAGTCATCTTGGGGTTATTGTGAGGTAAATTATTGTAGAAATAGGACATTATTTTTGTACTGAAAGACGAAGGAAATACCACCTAAGTCTCTGATATTTGGAACCAATATAAACAATAAAAGAAAGCTCATGACGAATCCGTACCAAAGGGAAGCAATGCACTAAAGGTGAATTATGATTTATCTCGCTTATACATCAGTCTTTCGTTTTATTGTTAAATTTCAAATTTCAAACCATGCTTTTTGTTTTNTACAATTGTATAGTAGTATTTTGGGTAAATTTACATCACGATAACAAAAGGCCAATAGATGCATATCGCTTCCTATATTTTAATTCGAATTTGTGGTTACACTCTTGGGACTTGTTGAGTATCCCTCGAGTGATAAGTAATTTTCTGGAGAATATAAAATTAATGCAATATTATATTGGCACACGTCCAAGAAGCAGAAAACTTGCAAAATTTACATCATGCAGAGTCGATTGCTTATATGATAGTTTGCTCTGGCAGAGACATTTTCCGTGTCATGGTACATCGCCCCCGATGTTATTTTACTGAAATACAAACTGAAAAACCTAAAACCTATATCGACCTATGACACAGCCCGGGATGCACAAAGCTCAGTTGTACTGTGCGGTATAATATATTCCGATGTTGACACTGACGATTGTGTCAAAATTAATCCAATATTTGGTATCAATAATTATTCAGAATATTATGTTTATTATATTATGAAACATATTTCAAAATATGAATATTTCCTGGGTGAAAATTTATTTCGAACATTTGACAATTTTTGTCAAAGTACACTTGAGATTATATACGCAATGATATATAAATGGTTGTTAAGGTAGCGCACCCGTAATGATTTAAATACTAATAATAATAACATGTAAATGTATGTAAATATATCTAATTCTACAGTGTTTAAAAGCAGAGACAACGAGGGTTTATAACTGTAATACAAAACGACACAAATGATTACGTTTATGACATTTTTCTTATAAAATGACAGTAGTGTTATGTTAAATATTGCTACTTAATTTTATGCAAGATTTGGTTCAGTTATGTTAACAAAAAGACATCTTCATTTAGGAATGTACGAAGGAAATATTATGATTGATATCGTCTGCGCTGGAGCGTACAGTACCAAGTGAACGATGCAGTGAATTACTCATCTATCACAATTACGTAGTTGATTTATGTTGATTGTGAAAAACAACACATAAATAACATGCAAGAAATCAGAACTGATGCACGTCGTTTCCTGATGAAACGGTGTAGTAAGCGTGAATCAACCTTTTGGCGACATCTCTGGGTTTCATCATTAATATGTATTTAACGATCGAAACAACAAAAAATAGGGATCCTGAGGTTTTAATATCATTTAATAGGTCCAATGTATCACAATTTATGACAATTATTTATTTTTACAAAATGCATTACGACGATTAAATGCTCATTAATGTGTCCTTTATTTAAAACAAAATATGATGTTTATATAACTATGTAATACATCACTGCTAAGAGTTGTTCTATGTTGAAGAATATACATTTGTTTTTTTTGGAAACAATGTATCATTTAATAAATAAATTACTTTTGATTGTAATAAGAAACATCATGCTTATTTTTGAACAATAAAACATTCAACTTCCATGTCTTTGTTGGTTTTCTTGTGCAGTTTCTTTGATTGTCTCGAACCCATTCCCTATCACAAAAAGCATTGAACAAGCAACAAACACATCAAGATTTAAAGGGACTTGTTCACAGTTTATCAAAATGAGACTTTTTCAACTTTTTGTCAAAGATTCAATAAATAAATAATTTACATCAGTGTTTGAAATAACACTAATGACGCAGACTTATACTGAAAATACATTTCCGTTTACGAAAAATCATCGTTAGAAATTGTATAGCCATCCAGGTGTTGTTACAAAATATAACGATAACAAAAGAACTCGGAATTTTTAAATCGTTTCGCGTCTGAGACGCTTTATAATTTTATCAAAGTATAAAATAAATGGCAACCCATATGAAGACGGATGGTCAGGTCCGCACATAATGAAGGCGTACAGACTAAACGACGACCCGAACATAAACTCTGAATTACACACACACACACGTGAAGACGGATGGTTGAGTGGTTTCGGCGCTTGGCTTTTACTCCATGGGTCAGTGGCTCAAGCCCTGGTGGAGTTAACTCTTTTTTCTCTCTTTTATACGCCCGTTTTTTTTCAAAACGGGACGAATTATGGTTTCACCCTTGGCGGGCGGTTGGCGGCGGCGTCCACAGCAGTGTCCGCTGTCTAATTCAAATAGTTTTCATCCGATCTTCACCAAACTGTTCAGAATTTTTATCTAGACAATATCTAGATCAAGTTTGAATGTGGGTCATGCCGGGTCAAAAACTAGGTCACAGGGTCAATTAGTGCATTTCAACTTTCTTTTTTTTTATCAAACGGGCGTATCTTGTGACAGTTTGGCACCCTTGTTTTTCTTTTTTTTTAACTTTTATTCTTGCTTTTATATTGGAGCTCTTTAGTTCTGATTTTTATATTTATGAATTTAAGAAGGCATTAAATGACAAATTTCAAAACATAACACAATCTGTGAACAAGTCCTTTTAATGTCACCAGCCATGATTGCCAGGTATGCCCACTTTGCATGGACTTCTAAACCGTTTCAATGTCTACAAATGTTTTTTATTAGGAGGTTGAGTGAAAATACAAAAAGCTACCAGTGAGTTTTAGAGCACTGCAGGATGAGGTAGCGTATGGGCATTTGAATTGGTGGAATTGAACCAGCATGCATTCCTTTTTGACTTCAGTTTTAAATTGGTGTGATTGAACCAGCATGCGTTCTTGTTTGACTTCAGTTTCGTATTGGTGGGATATGAACCAGAATGCGTTCTTTTTTTACTTTTCTTTCTTTTCATTTCTACTTTGCTACTACCACTAGTATAGTGGCTACTACTGCAACTATTGCTACTAAAACAACGACTCATGCAACTATGACTTATACTGCTATTTCTTACAATTCCACCGCTGCTGCTG
>VMBQ01005363.1:37634-64064 GCA_007657795.1 Dreissena rostriformis | reverse complement strand
TTAATTATTATTATTATTATTATTATTATTATTATTATTATTATTATTATTATTATTATTATTATTATTATTATTATTATTAGTAGCATTATTATTAGTAGCATTATTATTATTATTATTAGCATTATTATTATTATTAGCATTATTATTATTAGCATTATTATTATTATTATTAGCATTATTATTATTAGCATTATTATTATTATTAGCATTATTATTAGTAGCATTATTATTATTAGCATTATTATTATTACAATAATAATAAAATAAATCGTCACCAACTTTCAAGAGTCTATTTAATTACTTAGGTAGGAGTGCTGGGGGCACACTCCACACATAATGCAACCTTAAACTTCTTAATACAGTGTCAGGCTGATATTAGAATTTTATTGTTAAAAGCACGTCGTTCGAATGAAATGGATATTTACATTTTAAAAGCTCAGTATGTTCATCTATGCTTATGAGGTTGATGACCCATTCAATATTGAAATAGCTGTAGGGTCATTAACCTTTTATGGCAACATTCCTCGATTTATGTATGAGGCTGCATTCGCAGTCAGTCACACACCGGCACGTACCCAGGAGTATGTTCCGAAGTGTGTCTCCTACCTTATCTACATTTTATTTTCATTCTTAACGTATTATTTTGCTTCGTTTAGATAACGCACCATGTTCAAGAGGGTCTTCATCGATGCACTTATGCTGGCCTTCTGTTCTGGCATTTTGAGCGCGGAGGTTTGCAAGATGGGCATGAAGGAATGCGTGTTCCAGTTTGAGATTGAGCACCAACTTACCATGATGAGAGGTAAAACATTGGTCTTTCCGCACGGTGGTAATGTGTACGCGTATGACGTAAATGACACATCCACCGCTGAACCTATTTCGCATGAGCAGGTGGCAACAGCCGATGGGTGGGAGAATCCCAGACTTGTTTCTGTAGTCAACGGGCAATTCCCAGGTCCAAATATAATTGTGTATGAGGGGCAACAGGTTGTCGTGCATGTTCACAACAAGATGATGAGTCATGGAGCTACCATTCATTGGCACGGTCTTCATCAGGTCGGCACGCCGTGGATGGACGGAGTTCCGTATGTGACACAATGCCCAATACTACCAGGACAGTCATTTACCTATCGCTTCAAGGCCAGTCCAAAAGGAACATTCTGGTGGCACTCGCACGCAGGGGCACAGAGAACAATGGGTGTGTACGGAGCGTTCGTAATCAAAGAGAGAACCGAGACGACCACAGAAGATCTAATAATGCAAATACAGGAATGGAACCATGACTTAGATTCTGACACGGAGCACGCGAAAATGATGTATGGCGTGTACGATGGGAGAAAGAAATGGGGCGGCACCCAGTCACTAGATAGTAGTTTCTTTAGTATGCTTTTTATTCATTCCGCAATTATCAATGGGAGAGGCCGATACTACCAGGAGAATAATGTTGACCACAATGGCGCTCCTCTTACGGTTTACAATGTCAAGTCAGGCAAACGGTATCGGTTCCGAGTTATTGGAACTGGTGCATTATATCCCTTCAGGATATCGGTCGACTCGCATACGATGACTGTTGTTGCTTCTGATGGTTACGACCTGAAACCAGTGGAAGCAGAATCATTTGTCATCAATCCCGGTGAAAGATTCGACTTCGAGATAATAGCCAATCAGCCGGTCGGTAACTATTGGGTACGTGGCATTACATTGGAGAAAGGACGTTACCACCGAGCAGATGCAATTTTACGCTATGAAACCGCTACTGCGTCTGACCCAAAGACACATCGCCAGCAATGTACAGCTGCAAAGAAATGCATAGTTTTAAATTGCCCTTTTACATATTATCCGTAAGCTAACACTGAATCCGTTACATTTGACCAGTTGAAATCTGCTGTAAATGACGACCCTGCACCTGTCTTTGAGTCTGGCATGTCCAAGGAATATTTCCTTAATTGGGCTTTTCCTGGCATGACAACATACCCAGGCTCAGTCAACGGGAGGCAATTTCATACCCCGGATGTAAATCCTCTTTTGCAACCAAAGGAATGGTCGTCCCCTTGCAAATCTCCAGAGTGTGGCGATGACAGACATTGTAAGTGTACGCATACGTTAGAAATAGGTGGTGGGGATACTGTTCAAATGGTCTTCTCGAACATGGGTAGGGGAAGAGGATGGTCGCACCCTATACACATGCACGGACATTCGTTCTACGTGCTGAAAATGGGATACGGGAAATACAATTCATCAACGGGGGCAATACTAGGTGACAATTCAGATATCAATTGCAGAGGACCAGTTACCGACCCTAAAGAATCATTTTGCAACAATGCAACATGGAGTGATGCCGCTTGGCTAAACGGACGTGTTCCTCTCTTAGAGCTAAAAAATCCCCCTCGTAAAGACACGATTATTGTTCCCACCGGCGGATATGTTGTCATTCGGATAAAGGCTGACAACCCTGGTATCTGGAACATGCATTGCCACATTGAACTTCACAGTAATGACGGCATGTTAATGCTACTAAATGAGTCGTTCACTGAAATACCGTCAGCGCCCAAAGGATTCCCGGACTGCCACTCCTATCCGCCATCTCCTTACAGAATGAGCCTTGTTACGAAGTCGGAGGAACACCAAGGTAATGTTATGATTTGCTCTGATTAAAATGTCGTTGATAAGATTCCGTTCAGATTATGTTTTGCAAAATAACGATTTGTGTCCGACCAAGGATATTTTGTTAACAAACCCACGTTTTTGTCCTCTTTTGTTAAAAGTATTTCGCCATTTCATTATTGCTATTTATTGATTGTTGATTTACAATGTATGTTTCGCAAAAATGATAGATGTGTTCAAGTTAGGTTATTAATTGTTGAAAATACCCATGTTGTTCTAGTTGTGTTGAAATATGCATGCTTACCATGTTATTGTCTAATTCTTTTAGTAGACAAAACATTACATTTTCAAAATATACAGTGAATACCACAAGATGAGACAGTGTATATCGTTAGAATTTAATTATGTACTAAACGGCTCTTTTTTTGCATGCTCAAGAAGAAGCGGCTTCCGCAATAACGACGGACAATTACCATGTACTTCTTGGCCTACTCATCGCCGTGCTTTCGATGCAGACCATTCTTATGCTGTGCATTGGGTGCGTGTGTTTGAAGAGAACCAAGTCGGCAAACGACAAGTATACATTGAACCCGAACCTCGCAACATCCGGCGCAACAAACGGTGGGAATGTAAACAATGGTTACAATATGAATAAAGTGTAAAAATGTGTCTTTCAGTCGCCGTGCAGTGTACACCCCTCACTATTGACTTTGATAACAAATAAGACATTAACTGTTACAGCATCCAAGGGGACTGTTCGAAAACTCTCTTAAGTATGCCACATGCAGAAGGTTTTGATAATCAAAATATTTAGTTGTAAGCATTGCATTTGGATGACGAATCGTAAGTTACTTATGAGAGCTTATTTAAACGGTCTCCTGTTATATTGATATTAGTTTCATAATATTTCGCATGTACTGTATGTTAATTTTTTTTTCCCACGAGAAATAGAAATCCAAACCAACGTATAAATACAGATACATCTATTGCGTGGATATGTACTATGTGATATCTGTACGTTACTGGCTTGTTCTGAAATTGTACAATTAAACAATACTCATCCTTTGTATTAAAATAATAATTTATACGATTGTCATTGTTACCACTTACATACTCATAAAACAGTCGGTGGTAAATCAAGTTTATAATTACATACTTAAAAAAGTTAAAAGCACCTATAATATTGTACACAATTCCACCAGCAACAACAATTACGCAACATTATACGCTGGACAAAAACACTCTTCATTACTTATGTTTTATTTCTTTTCTGATATAACAGTTCACTGTTTGTATGAAATATGTGTTAACATCTTTTGAAATTGTAGTTTTTATATACGTATAAGTCACATTGTATATGCCGTTCATTGTAACATCTCCCAAATATCGTACCTATTCTTACACATTTTTACGTTCTATTGTTCAACGTTCTGTTGTTTAAATTTGTATTGTTTAATGTTCTATTGGCTAACGTTCTATTGTTTAACGTTCTATTGGTTAACTTTTAATTGTTTAATGTTCTTTTGTTTAACGTTCTATTGTTATTCTTGCATATTTTCATTCATTTACTTTTCGTATACATACATACTCATGCACTATGTTGTAATATTGTAAGTATGATCACTCTGTCGACATGGCTTTTCTTATGAATGATAATACAGAATCTATATATATATCTATCTAAATTGTATTTTTTATCAATTTATTCCTAAGCAGTTGAAATTGAATTCGCTACTTAAACTGTATTGTTTGTGATGGCTATGCTTCTTCGTTCTCACTTTGTGAATATTGGATGGTTGTTATTGACAAATGAATTGACTTGTTAAGATCTTCATATTATTAAGAATCCCTAGCTTTTCATTATATTTTACGGTTTTTCATTGGAGTATATGTTTAGAAATATAATGCATTACATCGATGACTTGATGATGATTAATTACTCCTATGGATGTATTAAGAAAGCTTCTTAAGAAAGTCTGTATTCACGTTCAAAAAGTCAAACTTAACCCATTTATGCCTAGCGTCTAGAAAAAAGGCCTTGGCAAACAGCGTAGACCCAGATGAGACGCCGCATGATGCGGCGTCTCATCAGGGTCTGCGCTGTTTGCTTAAAGGAATTTCTGTAAGAAATATTCTAAATATAGAAATAAATATACTAGACATCGCTAATTTTGGAATAAATTGATCCAATTAAGAAGGATGGGAGAGTCCACTATGCATAAATGGGTTAAAATTAGCGATCTGATCGATTTCTTCGCATCGCATTGCGCATTTTAATATTTTTTGCCTTGGAGTTCTCAAGATTCTGTGTCGCAATTGATAATGAAATCTATCGTGTACATGCTCATAGTAATACTTTTTTCCAGTTCCATTTTCAACTAAGAAACTTTGTAATTACAAGCCTTTAAATGTGTTACGCAACAATATCAAAACTTCATGTCGGCGAAAAGCTAAAGCTATTAATTACTGGTGTTATATGCTATGTACATACCCCAATTTTAAGTAGATGTATAAATATTGAATAATGAATATGTTGTTGACATCTGTATTTATTATCCTGGACTACAGGCGTTATGTTAAGATCAAACAAGTGATGTGTTTGTCAAACACTCTGTCCCCTTTTGAGCGATTTGGACCCATATATTTGACCTTTGACCTTGAAGGATGACCTTCACCTTGACCTGTCAAGACTCAAAATGTGCAGTTCCATGAGATACACATGCATGCCGAATATCAAGACGCTATCTTCAATATTGCAAAAGTTATGACCAAGGTTAAAGTTTGGGACAGACACGCACACACATACAATGACAGACAGACAGGCCAAAAACAATATACCCCCATCTTTTTCGAAGAAGGGGGCATAACAAATGAAAGGTAACCAATTATAAAGAATGAAGAGCATCACAATAGTTTACCGTGTACACAGATGTAAGCGTGCATTGTTTGGCGTCAATAATAGTACTTTTCGCTACAATGATGTATTTTTATTTGTGGGATTTCCGACAGTTTGATGATCATTTTATCATAATTAGTTATCAGTCATTTCGTCTACTCAATAAATGTTCTGATATATTCATATTCAGACAACACACCAGAATATGGCTTACTGATAACGTTTTCTGGACTGTATTCCTCACCTTTGTTTTCGCTAATTGGGACTAATCTAATAGGTATATCGTGTTCGTTTAATTTCTTCCTACGTGAGAACTACATTGAATGGATTTTATTCACACCGAACTCCTTAACATGACAAAACAGCACGAAGATTTGCTAATATACATATACATATTTGTAGTAAACAAAATATTATTTTGTTCAATCCAACGGTTCAACTGATTTATAGTATACGTTAAAATAAATTATTCTGTAATCATGCGATATAAGTATGGTGCGCAAATATTCACTAGGCAGAGTTCTTTCTATTTAAATAAAGTATTGCATTTTACACTGCACGCCGTATATCCTGCTAGACAGGCGTGCGTGAGAACCATATAATGCGTCCTTTACCAGAGTCCGAGCGGTCCGTATGCCAACTTCGTCAACCTTTAGATTAATATATTATTAAATATAGCACACAATAAACTGCAAAACGCTATCAGGAGAGAAATTCTCGTTCTTATCTACTAATTTAATAACAAAATATCAACCAAGAAAAATATGAAGTTTAAAATTGGTATCATCGCCTTGGATCTCTCGATTAAAACCAGCGGGGTTTAAACCGATTTGAGGGCTAGCCGAACCGCACACTTACTCCATAATTAATCGCAAACCAAATGCGCGACTAAAACGGCTTCAATCAAATGTACTTATAATGACAGAAAATAAAAACACGACTGCCAAAACGTGACGCGTGAATCGAATAATACACACGTTGTTTAAGTTAGTTTCGTAAGTATCGGAGATCATTTAAACGATTAAAAGATAGTTTGTTCTTATTAAGAAATGAGATATTAGCCTAGCGATGTATCTACAGAAAATTGTGTAATAAACAAGGTGTAAGAAAGATTGTAAACATGTTTCATTTCATCCACATAACAAAAATATCTCTACTGCTTACATTCTCTGAAAACTTTGTTTGAATTAATTGAATCACAATAAAAGGCAAGCAAGAAGATCCTGGTGTTAAGATTGATCACGATTTGAAATTTGTTTTGACAAGAATGAACATGTTTTGAACAAGAAGCTCCATCAGTGTGCAATCCTGTGTTCCAGGGCACACTAGAGGGAGGTCGCCGTCGACGTCTTTATAAGGAGAAAAACTTTATGGTAGTATTTCGTGAAATAAGCATAGCCTTTGAAAGGGTTTGCATATTGATTAAGCTCAAACACTCGGAATTAATGGGAAATTACTCGAATGGTTAACTTTATATTTATCTCATCGTAAACATAGAAAGTCAGTCATTTAAAAAAATGCCAAATGTAGATTTTCAATCGGTTCCTTCTCAGCGGTTCGAGAATGTTAAAACTACTTCAAGCCAAAATACAATCTTATTACTGTGTGCTTGACAATAATCTCTTTTTGAAAAAATATAATAGACTAACCGCTGTGCTGTTATTGTTGAGAAAAAGATAGCCAAAACTTCTTCTTGATAGAGTTAAGTTTTATGGGCCCACGTACCGACCTTTAAAGTCGATGAATGAATTGTCTACTCAATCCCTTTCTATCATACTCTACGGTGACCCAACGTTTCCATTGAATCTGATAACGTAATGTTTAACGTACAAGCTGGTCATACGGATGATATATAATGATTTGCAAATCAAGAGATCAAATGTCACAGGGTCGACTATGCTAAAATTCGGAGGAACACATGTTTTTGCAAACATCTCTAAAGTTGTAAGGCAGAGCCTTGCTGTCGTGATTTTGAAAGTGAAAGTACAAAAAGCTATGGTAATTTAACTGTTTACTACGATAAAAACGCGGGTGATGCAAAATGGGGTCTGAACTTCGTCAAAAATAATACATCTGAGACGATATGCAATAAACATCGTGTTTTTTATTCACTGGATTATCCTTGATGTATCTCTTATAACGGAGGCGTAACAGACTATTGATGTCACTTAACATCCTTGATGTATCTCTTATAACGGAGGCGTAACAGACTATTGATGTCACTTATAACGGAGGCGTAACAGACTATTGATGTCACGTATAACGGAGGCGTAACAGACTATTGATGTCACTTATAACGGACGCGTAACAGACTATTGATGTAAATTATAACGGAGGCGTAACAGACTATTGATGTCACTTATAACGGGGGCGTAACAGACTATTGATGTCACTTATAACGGAGGCGTAACAGACTATTGATATCACTTAACCACGCATCATATTTAAATACACTCTTGAAATACTTTTAGCATCAAGATATGAGAAATACAGTACGGAATGCATCTAACATCCTTTTAGACGGCAATCAGAGCCTAGCTTTCGTGGTTTTGAAAGTATAAGTGAAATTAGATAGGATGCCAAGTGTGAATATTAAAAATCAAGTCGCTGTTGTCAGATCTTTTTGCAGTTTGTGCTATTAAATCAGGTTGTTTGTGTATTGGTTTTTGTTTTTCGCCGTTTTCAACGGTATTTCAGTGTGATTAAGTTCACAGCGTCATAACATGTTTGAGAAGATTCCTCTTCAGTGTGTCGTGAACACCAAGATGAACCAGTTATTGTAGAGCAGTCAGATGAATATTGATAGCTTCTTGGGGTAAGCTGAGGCAGTGCATTGAGGCTTTCTTTACTAACACAAATCCACAATATTACACAAATGTGTATACAAAAAGTCCATTTTCATTTTGTTATTAAAGGGGCGTGTTAAAGAAAGTTATGATAAGTTATCATAAATGTATTTTAGAAGTTTTCGTAAAATATTATATCTAGTTTTAATGTCGATAATTTAATATGCCCGCATTTGCTTAAGTGATTAGCTAACCAAAGTAGAGCAATTCCAGCTCCAGAATTTTGACCTTTTGATGTTTAAATATAATTCTTACACTCATATGGACGATGGTCTACGGTCGCCCAATCAGGGGGGAGANGATGGAATGGGGGTTAAATCCCATTACACGCTAGAACGACAAACATACACACCGTCACCACAAATGAAGGAACTTATCGTTTTGTGCCCTGTGTTTTGAATCCTCATGTTTGTCGTTGTGACAAAAAATCGTTGATGTTCTGTTAAAAAAGTATTGGATACGAACAAGAATTTCTCTCCTGATAGAGTCCCTGGGGTTTCATTGTTCGCTATATTAAATATCATATTTATCTAAATGTTGACACAGTTGGCTAACAGCCCGCGAAGACTATGGTTTGAGCCTCACTGCTATGGTTCTCCCGCACGCCTCTGGTCGACCAAGGTAAACGGCGTGTAGTGTAATATGCACTACTTTATCTACAGGTAAGCCATTGTGACTTGTGAATATATTGCATGTTTACAGAATAGTTAATTTTAACGTAAACTAGAAAATCAGCTAAAACGTAGGACTGAAGAACTAAACATAAGGTGCTGTTAACTATACGTATGGCAGCAAATAGTCGTGCTCTTTTGTCATGTTTAGGAGTTCTATGTGCATGAAGTACATTAAATGTATTTTCTCTCTTAGGAAGAAATTAAACTTATATAGATTAGTCCAAATACGCAGGTATGTAAACAAAAACAAACGCGAGGAATACAATCAAGAAAACAAACGTTATCAAAAAGCCAGATACTGCTGTGTGGTTGAATGTGAATAAATAAGAGCATTTATTGAGTACACGCAATGACTGACAAATGATCATGATAAAATGATCATCAAACTGTTCGAAATCCAAATAATTGAAGTACATTGTAATAGCAAAATGTACTATTCTTGACACCAAACAATGCACATTTACATGATTATACGTAATAAATGAATTTGTTTTGTTGTAAGTAGGTACTAATTTGACTGTAAAATGTGACAGCTAGCCTTGTCTTTTTGTGACGGTCAGAAATGTTTGCAACCATTTCGCTCTTCATTCTGTATAATTCGTTCCTTTTGCTCGATCTTAACATAACGCCAGTAGTCCAGGATCATAAATCCGGATGTCTTCAACAGGTTCAATATTTATACATGTAATTTAATTTTGACTATGTAAATGGTCAAATAACACCAACTATTAATAGTTTGAGCTTTTCGCCGACATGAACTTTTAGACTTTTGCGTACCACGTCTAAAGGTTTGTAGTTACACAGATTCTTAGTTGAAAATCGAACTGGCAAAAGTGTCATTNAGCGATGTATCTACAGAAAATTGTGTAATAAACAAGGTGTAAGAATGATTGTAAACATGTTTCATCAGCTCCATCAGTTTCCCCACCGAGCAAACGATCGACAAGTCCCTCCTAGTCTCCATCCTACTGTACGGCTGCGAGACCTGGAAGCTTCACGCAAACACAGAACACAGGATACAGGCCTTTGAACACAAATGTCTCCGAAGACTTCTCCGCATCTCTACCATAGAGCATAAGACCAACGAGTACGTCCGGAACACGACAGCTGCACTTGTTGACCCACAAAAAACTCTTCTGATGACCTTCAAACGACGAAAAGCTTGCTTGGTTTGGATACGCCACCAGGCACGACTCTCTGTGCAATACTGTGTTCCAGGGCACACTAGAGGGATGTCGCCGTCGAGGTCTTTAGGCGAAAAGCTTTATAGTAGTATTTTGTGAAATAAGCATAGCCTTTGATAGGGTTTATATACTGATTTAGCTCAAACATTCGGAATTAATGGGAAATTACTCGAATGGTTAACTTTATATTTATCTCATCGTAAACATAGAAAGTAAGTCATTACAAAATATGCTAAATGTAGATTTTCAATCGGTACCTTCTAAGCGGTTCGAGAATGTTAAAACTACTTCAAGCCAAAATACAATCTTATTGCTGTGTGCTTGCCAATGATCTATTTTTGAAAAAATATCATAGACTAACCGCTATGCTGTTATTGTTGAGAAAAAGATATATAAATATATATAAGTAACAGGCTATTGATGTTAGAGACTATTGATGTTAGAGACTATTGATGTAACAGACTATTGATGTAACAGACTATTGATGTAACAGACTATTGATGCCACTTAACCACGCATCAGATTTAAATACATAGAGGATATTTGTTCATGTCAGTGTAAGATCGTTTGTTATTTCGATGATCACGTGTGAAATAATAAACGATCTTACACTGAGATTAACACATTTTCTGTTTCTTTTATGCCCCCTTTTCAAGAAAATAATTAACAGCTGGTTCCCTTTCGTTGAAAAGTTACCCTTTTTCCCGTGGCGTACCTCAATACATTGAAATGATGTCATTTTGTTGACGAAATGACGTCATTATTCCAGCGAAATTCTTCAGTTAAACTCATTTACAATGTAAATAAACGGTGAAAAAGCATAAAATAAAAAGAAAATTGGTTGCATCTGGTGGAATATCGATTTAATTTCACTCGTGATCATAGAAAAAATATAAACAAGGATATCAACAAGGGAAGTAAATCTTGATATGATAATCTTAAAATAGAAAAAAAAGTTCCGAAAGGTGAAAATAACATTTTTTTTTCACTGCTGTTATTTCACTGCAGACATGTCATATTTTATCATTAGGTATAAAAGAAACTCCTGAAATACGTTAAGCATCAAGATATGAGAAATACCGTTCGGAATTCATCTAACATCCTTTCAGACGGCAATTCGTGCTTCCTAGCTTCCTGTTTTCGTGGTTTTGAAAGTGTGATTATTAAAAATCAAGTCGCTGTTGTCAGATCTTCATGCAGTTTGAGGTATTAAGTCAGTTTGTTTGTGTATTTGTTTTGTTGGGGCTTTCGACGTTTTCAACAGTATTTCAGTGTGATTAAGTTCACAGCATCATTACATCTTTAAGACGATTCCTCTTTAGTGTGTCGTGAAAACCAAGATAATCCGGACACTGTAGAGCAGTCAGATGAATATTGATAGCTTCTTGTGGCAAGCTTAGGCAGTACATTGAGGCTTTCTTTACTAACATAAATCCACAATGTTACGCCAATGTGTATCCAAAAAGTCCGTTTTCATTATGTTATTAAAGGGGCGTGTTTAAAAAAGTTATGCTCAGTTATCATAAATGTATTTTAGAAGTTTTCGTAAAATATTATATCTAGCTTTAATGTCGATAATTTATATTGCCCGCATTTGCTTAAGCGCTTCGCTAACCAAAGAACAGCAATTCCAGAAGAATTTCGACCTTTTGATGTTAAATTATAATTCTTACAAAAATAAACATAATTGTAGGGAATGAATTAAATGTGTTTGTTCTATAACTATTTATGTAATTCATTTTTCAGAAACAACTGTTTAAAACAGTGTTATCCGTTACCAATGTGTTTGGCGTTATATGTCCTAAAATGTCCTAAAATGGATCGAAATCGTCGTGCTACACTCCGACTCTAGCCTTTCTGTGCCTTTGCTAACCTTTAAGTGGAATTTTGTTTCAGCTGTTAACTTTCACCATCAGTTGATCCCTGTTAAAATGTTTTCCAAAATTGTCAAGATTATATATTACAAACTTTTATTTGCTACAATTTCTGTAGTTTTGAGGGAAGCGAACGGATTTAAATTTATATTTTCAAATTTCATTGCAATTGATCGACAACAATTGTAAATCATTTAATTTCGGAGACGTTTGGAGAAATATTACATGAAGAATTGTAGTTATTTGTGTTTAATCACGTGTTTATGACAATGATACTAAAGAACATCTCCGAAAATCGATTGTAGATCGAGGCGGAAATGAAAAGCTTTATTGAAAAGACCGACACATTGCAAGCAACTTAAACCAAAACCTATAAAAACAAAATAACTAACATTTTTAAGTAGTGAGTAAAGTAAAACGGATTTATTATTGTTTTAATATTAATGGTTATCTTGAACTATATGCACATTTCAACAAGATCAGAACAATTTAGTTCCCATTAAATGTTTGACGTGCTTGCAATTAAACGTGACAATATGTTTTTTCTTCCGGTTACTGCTACCGGTAACATTGCTTCTATTCGATGGGATTTCATTCCTCAAACCATTGCAGAAGTTCTCACGAAAACAACGTCAAACCACTGAGTGTCACTATTTACAAAAACATTATGTATGACCAGAGTAGACTATTAAAATATTATATCAAAGACTATTCCACACAGTACAGGTGTTTTTAAAGTTATATTATTTTATATATGATTTGTCATTAAAAACATGATAATGACAGTTTTTGTTGTGACACAAGGAGAATGCACCATACATTAAACTAAATATAGCCTGCAACCCGGGTGAGTCGCGGTACTTAAGGAATATTCATTTGCGTCTAGAAACCATCTTCAAATATCAGATAAATAATTTATAAGACAAACATATCTGACTTCATTGGAAAATAGCCTTTTTATGACGAAAATCCTTCAATTTAAACTGCGGTATCAACAAAAACAACACCACTGTCCGCCATTGTTGTTCATTTTCCCTCCCGGTTGACTTGCGGTAAATAGGTTAAACGACACTAATATTAAATTTAAAATGAATAAACATAAAGATCTGACATACCATTCGAAGTAACAATCAATAACGTATATAACAATTTAAACATATGGAATTTAAGACATCAAATACAATAAATATCACAGTTATGTTCAAGCAGTGTCTAATTTTAATTCTCAATATTCAAATAACTGTTCATGTTCATTCATTCTTCTGCGCAATGGAGACACCTGAAGAAGCTTTCTCGCCCCAAGAAACGTACATCAGTGCAGAAGCTCAGATGTACCCAATGTGCACACACACTACATTCACCCCATTTCACAAAAACAACCGAAACATCCTTCCTCAATGCAGGTGGACTTCTTTTCTTACACACACAGCATACGTCATCTGTGTCACTTTCAAGAGATAAATCTGACTCATAATCAACGAGTGCAAGTGGCCGCCCTGGTTTTGCTGATATTCCAGATGTCGATGGCTGTTGCTCCTGTTGTTGTTGTTTGGCCCTATGTGTTCCCACCACTTTTTGGACCTTTGAGTCCCTCTTCACTTGCTGTTGGCGCAGTAAAATAGTGTTCGCCTTAGTTTGAAGATTCCCAACAATCGTCACTGGTGGGATGAATTTCTTCTTAGGACGCTGCACAACTTGTTTGATCTTTCTTGAATTCAAAATCAATGTTGCAGTGTCAGTTTCAGTCATTGATGCTGCCACCACCTCAGATACTGGGTCGCTCTCAGTCCTTGGTGCTGCCACCACCTCAGATACCGGGTTGCTCTCAGTCTTTGGTGCTGCCACCACCTCAGATACCGGGTCGCTCTCAGTCCTTGGCGCTGCCACCACCTCAGATACCGGGTCGCTCTCCTCAATGTGCGCATTGGGATATATAGATGGTGGGGCTGTCTGGACATCAGTAATGACACTGGCATTGAATGGGTAAATGCCAGACTTCCTAAAAGCTGATGTAATATTTTCAGTGCAAAATGCCTTGGTGAAGGGCTTAGCAGTGAGCCTAGCGATGTCTCTAGTAGTTATGGACATTCCTGGGTTGGCATGCATGAAGGCCCGACATTCCCTATTGTAGAACGCCTTCAGAGGTCCAAACACCCCAATGTCCAAAGGCTGTGTGAGGTGGCTGGAGTGTGGGGGAAGAACAAACAAAATAATGTTTCTCTCCGATGCCCATGTTGTCAGTGTCAGGGAGAGATGACTCTTGTGTCCATCATAGAGAACCAATGTGACTGGGTTGTCATCCTGTTTCACATTCAAGGCTGTATAACGCGCTAAATGGCTCGTCACGTACTCCTCAAAGATTCCCCTGTTTATCCAACCACTGTCAGACATTTTCCCAACGGACCCTGCAACCGCACCTTCTATGAAGCAGTCTTGCCACCTCTTCCCTGGNAAAGGGGTAAAATAAAGCAGCATGCAACGGAGACATGTGGGGTTTCACACTGAACTATTAACAGTTAAAAAAGTATTTACCAGATACGGGCAGAAAGTCAATCCTTGTATTTGGAGGACACGCAGACTTCAAACGATGGACATTAGAATCACCCGCAACAAGAACACGAACATCGCTGCTGCACCAGGCCTCTTCTTCACCTGAAACGGAAGAAACAAAAGGCTTCCCGGCAAAGGACATCGTTCCACGAACCCTGGGGAAGTTTAAACACTCAAAATACAACACGCCGAAAACAAACGCCCGAATTCAAATACAATCCGAACCTGGAACTTCCAAGGTAACGTCGCGAAATCAAATGACAAATTCAAAACGAGCACTATCAAACAATTAAACGTCACGCAACGCGGTTCTCTTTAACTACAACGTAATCTCTGATCAGCAACAGCTGTTTTATAGTGTGTAAGCTTGTGTCAGTATAAAATACTGTCGAGAATAAAATTCTCTATGACTCTCTGAAAACCTGCCTGGACAAGTTCAAATCAGAAAGGGAGATCACCACCACTTACTACGGTACCCCTACTTACTATAGCTTATTCTCCCCCCTGATTGGGCGACCGTAGACCAACAGGCCTCTGCACTATTAAACATAATTGTAGGGAATGAATTAAATGTGTTTGTCTTATAACTATTTATGTTATTCATTATTCACAAACAACTGTTTAATAATAGTGTTATCCGTTACCAATGTGTTTGGCGTTATATGTCCTAAATTGTCCTAAAATTGGATTTAAATCGTCGTGCTACACTCCGACTGTAGCCTTTCTGTGCCTTTTCTTACCTTTAAGTGGAATTTTGTTTCAGCTGTAAACTTTCACCATTAGTTGATCCCTGTTAAAATGTATTCCAAAATTGTCAAGAGAATATATTAAAAACTTGTATCTGCTACATTTTTTGTAGTTTTGATGGAAGCGTACGGATTTAAATTTCTACTTTGAAATTCCATTACAATTGATCGAAAACAATTGTAAATCATTTAATTTCAGAGACGTTTGGAGAACAATTGCATGAACAATTGTAGTTATTTGTGTTTAATCACGTGTTTATGCCAACGATACGATAAAACATCTCCGAAAATCGATGGTAGATCGAGGCGGAAATGAAAAGCTATATTTTAAAAAAAAACAAAAAAAAACGAAACATGGCAAGGAACTTAAACAAAAACATATACCTTACATGTTAAAGGAGTGAGTGAAGTATAACGGATTTATTAATGTTTTAATATTTATGGTTATCTTGAATTATATGCCCATTTCAACAACATCGGAAAAATGTAGTTCGTATTAAATGTTTGATGTGCTTGCAGTTAAACGTCACATTCTGTTTCTTCAGGTCGCTGAATTGCTTCTATTTGGTGGGATTTCATTCCTCAAACCATTGCAGAAGTTCTCACAAAAACAACGTCAAACCACTGAGTGTCACTATTTACAAAAGCAGTATGTATGACCAGAGTAGACTATTAAAATATTATATCTAAGACTTTTCCACACAGTACTGGTGTTTTTAAAGTAATATTATTTTATATATGATTTGCCATTAAATATATGATAATGACAGTTTTTGTTGTGACACAAGGAGAATGCACACATACATTAAACTAAATATAAATCTTTAGGTTTATCCTGAGAAGACTCAAATGTCTTCTTCGTCTAAAAACTAGGGCACCAATTCAAATCTTACAAAAACCTTGTTACCACTCTATAGACCACATTGATGACTCAGTCTTGATGAATTCTGGACAGAGTATTTAAATTGCGTATATCAATGACATGTTTGAATCTAGATTAAGTTTGGTAAAAAACTATGACACCAGATTACGTTTTCGACAATTGGTGGACCTTGAACATAGGTGAGCGCTTCAGGGTCAGTATGATCCAATTGACTAAACAATGTATGACTATTCATCATCAGGTCACTTACACAAAAATACTACAATAAAAGACGAACATGATTCACTCATAGCAGCATAGGCTTCCGTAAAATGGAACGCGTAAAAGAAGAAAATGTATATTGCCTCAATGTAAGTATACATGATTGATCTAACATCTTCTTTTGAATTCAACGACCAAAGAGAAATTCTTAATAGTATTCCAGAAAACAAATTGACCCGCGTTTGAGCATAGAGAGCTATTTTTCTTGAACATGACTTGTGTTTGTCGAGTTGTGTTGCTCTATATTTACTTGCAGCGTGTTGAAAAGTAAAAGCGACCTCCAACGTTCTTACTATAATTTGTGAATGTTTAAGATTGAAAAATTGTTTGATTTCCAAAGAACAATATTTTTCAAAGACGTAAGGCAATAATTAACGTCTCCATGTTGTAAGAGTANATGTACCCAATGTGCACACACACTACATTCACCCCATTTCACAAAAACAACTGAAACATCCTTCCTCAATGCAGGTGGACTACTTTTCTTACACACTCAGCATACGTCATCTGTGTCACTTTCAAGAGATGAATCTGACTCATAATCAACGAGTGTAAGTGGCCGCCTATTAGCTAAATATTGAAGTGTTTATAGAGCCTGACCTATCGAAATAATTTTAAAAAATCGGTGGTGTGTAACCCCTTCACAAAGAGAATAATATTGGTAGTGTCTGACCTAAGCAACCGTAAGCAGACGAACTTAAAAAGTGAAAAAGTTGAAAGAGAAATTTCATTTTAACATGGATTTTTACATAATTTTGGTTTAAAATGATGTTTTAAATCGTTTTTGGGTAGTTANCAGTTTTTGTTGTGACACAAGGAGAATGCACCATACATTAAACTAAATATAGCCTGCAACCCGGGTGAGTCGCGGTACTTAAGGAATATTCATTTGCGTCTAGAAACCATCTTCAAATATCAGATAAATAATTTATAAGACAAACATATCTGACTTCATTGGAAAATAGCCTTTTTATGACGAAAATCCTTCAATTTAAACTGCGGTATCAACAAAAACAACACCACTGTCCGCCATTGTTGTTCATTTTCCCTCCCGGTTGACTTGCGGTAAATAGGTTAAACGACACTAATATTAAATTTAAAATGAATAAACATAAAGATCTGACATACCATTCGAAGTAACAATCAATAACGTATATAACAATTTAAACATATGGAATTTAAGACATCAAATACAATAAATATCACAGTTATGTTCAAGCAGTGTCTAATTTTAATTCTCAATATTCAAATAACTGTTCATGTTCATTCATTCTTCTGCGCAATGGAGACACCTGAAGAAGCTTTCTCGCCCCAAGAAACTTACATCAGTGCAGAAGCTCAGATGTACCCAATGTGCACACACACTACATTCACCCCATTTCACAAAAACAACCGAAACATCCTTCCTCAATGCAGGTGGACTTCTTTTCTTACACACACAGCATACGTCATCTGTGTCACTTTCAAGAGATAAATCTGACTCATAATCAACGAGTGCAAGTGGCCGCCCTGGTTTTGCTGATATTCCAGATGTCGATGGCTGTTGCTCCTGTTGTTGTTGTTTGGCCCTATGTGTTCCCACCACTTTTTGGACCTTTGAGTCCCTCTTCACTTGCTGTTGGCGCAGTAAAATAGTGTTCGCCTTAGTTTGAAGATTCCCAACAATCGTCACTGGTGGGATGAATTTCTTCTTAGGACGCTGCACAACTTGTTTGATCTTTCTTGAATTCAAAATCAATGTTGCAGTGTCAGTTTCAGTCATTGATGCTGCCACCACCTCAGATACTGGGTCGCTCTCAGTCCTTGGTGCTGCCACCACCTCAGATACCGGGTCGCTCTCCTCAATGTGCGCATTGGGATATATAGATGGTGGGGCTGTCTGGACATCAGTAATGACACTGGCATTGAATGGGTAAATGCCAGACTTCCTAAAAGCTGATGTAATATTTTCAGTGCAAAATGCCTTGGTGAAGGGCTTAGCAGTGAGCCTAGCGATGTCTCTAGTAGTTATGGACATTCCTGGGTTGGCATGCATGAAGGCCCGACATTCCCTATTGTAGAACGCCTTCAGAGGTCCAAACACCCCAATGTCCAAAGGCTGTGTGAGGTGGCTGGAGTGTGGGGGAAGAACAAACAAAATAATGTTTCTCTCCGATGCCCATGTTGTCAGTGTCAGGGAGAGATGACTCTTGTGTCCATCATAGAGAACCAATGTGACTGGGTTGTCATCCTGTTTCACATTCAAGGCTGTATAACGCGCTAAATGGCTCGTCACGTACTCCTCAAAGATTCCCCTGTTTATCCAACCACTGTCAGACATTTTCCCAACGGACCCTGCAACCGCACCTTCTATGAAGCAGTCTTGCCACCTCTTCCCTGGAAAAATATAAAAGGGTGGGGCATGGTTGCCTAGAGCATTGATACCCCCGACCATGGTGACATTCTTAGAGCGTGGAGAGGTCACTGCTTGGGCTTAAGCATCTTTCGCACAGACTATTTTAGGAGGCGAATGCTCTGTCGAAAACCCGGTCTCGTCAACGTTCCATATGCGCTCTGGGGCATCAAGCAGACCATTGCGATGAAGAATGCTTTCTAGCTCCTCGAAGTACCGGTCAATCGTAGCCTTCGATGCCGTCTTTGCTCGCTGTAAGCCAAGCTTCTAAGGCTTAACAGCTTTAAGTTGGGCCCAACGCTGCATGTATCCATAGAACCAGTCCGAGCTTAGCTCCCCCTTGGTCCTGACATTCTTCCCCAGAGAACGGGCATTGTCTGCAGCCATGCACCTCACATCAGTTACAGAATACCCATAGCCGATATTGGCCATAAAAACAATATGGTCCGCCAACTTTCTCCCCTCTTCACAGGTAAAGAGTGTCTTTGCTCCATGTTTACAGTTAATGTCAACATTTTGCCTTGTTCTATCCCTCAAGGTTGACTCCGGGGCATTATACGCTCTTGAGGCTCTGTAAACGGACATTCCTCCAAGCGTAGCATCAAACGCTCTCTTGAGGTTGTCCTTATCGTAAGGCTTCTTCTTATGATTTGACTCTCTAATCTGAAAAACAATTTGAGTTTCATCTAAGTTCAACCCTCAAATCTATTAGCTAAATATTGAAGTGATTATAGAGCCTGACCTATCGAAATAAATTTAAAAAATCGGTGGTGTGTAACCCCTCCACAAAGTAAATAATATTGGTAGTGTCTGACCTAAGCAACCGCAAACAGACGAACTTAAAAAGTGAAAAAGGTGAAAGGGAAATTTCATTTTAACATGGATTTTTACATAATTTTGGTTTAAAATGATGTTTTAAATCGTTTTTGGGTATTTACTTACCAAAAATCTATTCATACTGGCAGCAAAAGATGTTTTCTGTCAGATTTCAAAAGAAGGTCACGCAGGTTTGTTTACAAACACAATCCAGAGGGCGCTAATGAAATACCGCGAGTCAAAACGACCCGCGACTCAACCGGGTTTGAGTATTACTATTTAGGTTTATCCTGTGAAGACTGGTATCTAAACCAAATATGAGTCTATGTCTTATTCGTCTAAAAACTAGGTCACCAATTCAAATCTTACAAAAACCTTGTTACCACATTGATGACTCAGTCTTGATGAATTCTGGGCAGAGTATTTATATTGCGTATATCAATGCCATGTTTGAATCTAGATTAAGTTGGGTAAAAAGCTATGGCACCAGATTACGTTTTCGACAATTGGTGGACCTTGAACACAGGTGAGCGCTTCAGGGTCAGTATGATCCAATTGACTAAACAATGTATGACTATTCATCATCAAGTCACTTACACAAAAATACTACAATGAAAGACGAACATGATTCACTCATAGCCGCATAGGCTTCCGTAAAATGGAACGCGTAAAAGAAGAAAAGGTATATTGCCTCAATGTTAATATATTTATATGATTGATCTAACATCTTCTTTTGAATTCAATGACCAAAGAGAAATTCTTACTAGTATTCCAGAAAAAAAAATTGACACGCGTTTGGGCACAGAGAGCTATTTTTCTTGAACATGACGTGTGTTTGTCGAGTTGAGTTGCTCTATATTTACTTGCAGCGTGTTGAAAAGTAAAAGCGACCTCCAACGTTCTTACTTTAATTTGTGCATGTTTAAGATTGAAAAATTGATTGATTTCCAAAGAATAATAATTTTCAAAGACGTAAGGCAATAATTAACGTCTCCATGTTGTAAGAGTAAAAAAATACGTTTATTAAACGTGTTCTTATTTGTTATCTCCATGAAAAAGCATCACAATCGTGTGTAAATGTTGATTATTTGCAAAATGAACGATTATTAAGTTATAAGCTGATTTAAATCAGGAAATACACATTGTTGATGAGCGGAAATAATAAGTTTGCATATTATGGCTCGCAACGGATGACTAGAAAATTATGCGAAAAATAATATGTATTCATATAATTTGGTTCAAAACTGCAAAATCATGTAGTAACTGTATAAGTTATAAATATGTTATTGTCCTTCCAGTCATGTAGTTATTAATCGCATTGATGTATACACAATTTATTTGCATAAGTTATTTATAAGAGAGTACTCGTAACTTATTATTTATAATACATGTGACTCGTTATATTTTAAACAGTGTCATGATTAGACATTTTAATGAAAAACACTGCATTTTGGGAATATCTGGCGAGTTATGTTATATTTGTACATATAATCAATAAACAACATTTAATAAAATGTTGATTAAACAATTAAAGACATATTAGAATACTGAAAATGACAATTCGGCTCATTGCAGGAGCATTGGACCGCATTACCATTTATACGCCATAGACATCGAGAGTCGCACTTAAATGAGGTGTTTACGTGCATTTGCATTCAATAACTTGATAATTAGGCGACGCTCCGCAGTTTTTACACCTATTATGTTATTACTTAACGACAGCGTACATACGTATAATGTAATCTCTATATTAGTGGTAGGGTAGTTACAAAACGGTAATCAGATATCCAACAAACCAGAACGTGAATCAATAGGTCCGGGCAAACAGATAAAATCAAAAGTAGGTACACGATTTTATCGTTTAAAAGTCATTTTTAGCAGTTAGAGATAATGGTTTAATGCACGGTCTCCACGTTCATTTTGTCTAGCTAGATATTTAGCATTGAAGATTCAAAATATGTAAACGGATATTTTAACGTCTAACGAAGTACTGTATGCTAAAGTCTGGTTGAGTCGTGGGTCATTTTCATAAAGCTGTTACATCACAAATATTTTATAAATATATGACCATGAATCATTATAAAAATAATTATTAACCTTTCTTCTTTAAGATATGTTGCTTTTTTCCAAATGTTTATCGTCTTTATACATCAAAATAATCGACTGTGTTGATAGTGATAAACTACCATCATGAAAATAAGCTTCCGGTTGATTCGTGGGTTCTGATTGGCTGCCAGAATTTCAAGATTTGCATACTATAAACAGCCCGTAAACTGACCTTGCAGGACAGGTTAATTTCTTGTGAAAAAAAGTCAACAGTCGATGTAGCATGGTAAATACTCCTAAATAAACGATTTTGTGTTACTTTGAAAGACTATATGAACAATACATAAATGAGGAAATATTTCACAAGGACCTATCAAGTTATGATGAATTACACTATTTACTTGTTTTTGACGCATTTTTGATCGAAAAAAAAATGGTGACCGTGTCAAAACATTTTTCCGTAACGAACTGCATCATGTGCGAACGTTCTATCGCGAGATTTTACACGATTTCTATACCCACGAAACAAACAGAACCCACGACTCAACCAGTCACAACCAAATATAGGTTTAATTGATTTATAAATTTGGTGAATTTCTGTAGACTTGCTTTATACGGGTGAAATAAAGAATTCATTATTTTATCTTGCGAAAATAAGTTGCGTTGTTTTCAATTTGGAGATAAAGAAAGTGAAGTATGTGCTATATATGGAATTAAGCTCGAAATTAATAATATTCTCTATTTTAAGAAGAATGAAAACTGAACTGCGTAACTAGATGTTGGGATCCCTTATAAAAACGTTATGGGAAAAAAGTGCTCTCATGCATTGAAGGTGAGTAATTTAAATCATACAAATAAACATTCAACATATATACTACTGTAAGTATGCGCGCATAACTGTATGTTATTAAAATGGACATTGTTATGATTTTAATTAATTGGTTGGGTTATTAAGTTTCATAGTCATAAGGTATGTGCTTGCACAAATGTATATGAGTTATGCTCATTGAAAACAGGGTTTAATTTTCGTTTTGTTTTTTTTCGTTTTACCTTAACTGAGCACAACCTTTTTTCCCCACTCTCAATCAGCGGGCGTTTAATTGCATAAATCAATCTCAAACATCGAGAAAATGTGTTAATTAGTAGGAAGATAAATTAATAAAGTGGTATAAGATGTTGATTACGCAAATGAGAGAACTTAAGATAAATGTGTGATACTGTTTGTCAGTGGAATAGTATTATTTTTAGCTGTTGTCGAAGTCATTGAAGTAAAAGTAGAATTGTTAGTTGAAATGATATTTGCAAGTAACTTATCTTTTATTTACATCCTGAGTTATCATTAATGTTGAACACTGTAATATGCATAAAATTGTTTCACAGTTATGATGCTTTTGTAATAGTTAACTAAGCACAAAATTGGAATGGTACTTGTATGCAGGTAAAATAAATATTTGCGCACAATGGTTATTGTAATGTATACTTATGACAAATTTAGTGTAAACTATCAAATACTATTATTAGTTTAAACCTATGTTTGTTTTCTAGATTGCACCGAAAGTCTAAGGCTTATTAAGACACTATTAAAACCTTGTACTGGGTATAACTTGCACATGATGTCTCAAGAGAAGTTCTTGAGAACTCTGCTCCAGAGCGAGTGCGGATCAAGCTGGGACCGTCCCATAGCTAGACGGACACCATATTCAATATGCCACTGCGAACGTTTTTATTATCAATAAATACTTCAGATTATTATTTTTAAAAAAATCATATAGTGCTTACACCAGTCACACAACAAGAACAGTTTCATTTGAATCTGTTTGACCTTTCATCCTATATAGATGTTATGTCAGGAGCTGAATTTTAAAGAATAAAGTTGCATCAGAATCTCCACATCTGGAAAAACCCATATAGGTACATACAACGCTTCCAATGTATTCAACAATTGAAGTTTCATTAAAATAACTAGGGTCTGTTTGGTATGCGATTGCGGAAGGATTTGAAAAAAAGGTCAGTTTGTTTAATAATCCTATACAAGTGGTATTTTAAAACATCTTGTACATTTCGGAGTAAGACTAAAATCAATTATTTGATTTCATTCTCATATATATTGTAGCGAGTACACGCATAAATAAAATCGATCTTTCCAAATCTTGCGGGATCTGCGTTTTCATTGTGTTACAACAATTGTTGAGAATGATAATGTTAAATATTATTTCTTTAAAAATGACAACAGCTATTAAAAAATCATTATAATAATATAATGGGTATATTTATAAAATGCAAAACCGAAAAAAAAATGAATTCCTTTTTATTGCTATGGAGTTTACATATGGTTTACACACATACTTGTTGTAATGATATTACTCGTATTTTTTGGTTTCGTTGATGTGATTCTTTATGCGCAACTTAAGGGTTTTGTAAAACATACTTATTGACTTACAGATGACAAATGAAGGGAAACCAGAAGATCATAAGTTCGCAGGAGTTAAAGCTGGTTAGAGATTCTTACTGATAGGAACACTGATGTCATGTAAAAAAAAACTTCTACTCTTTGGCCGTTGGCAAGCGAACTCGTCACTGAAGTCTCATCAGAATAGCTGCCAACACAAATACATGTATATTCACGGACAAGAAGACCAATAACTGGTTCGAGGCTGACATAGCCCTAAATGTGACAAAAGAAGGACTGACTAACTTCGTTGTGACCGAATTAAAAACGTCCGCAAAGCAGTAGGTATAAGCTGCGGACAATGTTCTATTGAAAACATCATGCCGTGTCCAACTCAGGGCCTGTGTAAAAAGAGGACACCAAATTACTGCATGTTCCACAATTCAAACTACCAAAGCCTTTCCAAACATGTGAACCAGTGAAACACGATATCAAATCGTTGCATAGATATCATAAGCCTTCGTGGCGAAGCACTAAAGCCGAAAAATGGGCAACGGATCCATGGGAGGTAGGTAAATGCTACCTCCCACCGGATGGATATTGCGACGTGTGCAGGAATCGGACTTTAATGGTGTGATAAGCATCATCTTGAACTGCACACATTTCCAGACATGTCTCCCCCCACATGTCTATCGCGGCCGCCACCTGACATACAAACATTGTTTATACGTTTCAAGAATATTTAAGCATTTGTCATAAATATGTTAACGTTTTGACAGTTACATTTAATGCGTTGTATATTTAACTGAATAAGTTTTTTCTTGGTCATAAACTATACCTTATATATAGTATATATATATACATATATTATTTATTTTGTTTTTTCAAGATCCGGCAAATAAGCCGAGATGTTCGTCACACTGCCAACTGCAAGGTGACAGATGCTGATCTGCAGGAATATTTCAAGGCACTGACCACTCTACTGCCTGATTCAGTCTGCTTATTACATGATCAATCGGCAACAGACGCGCGCAGGAAACTCAATGATGTAAATGATACAATTTCAGTTTAAGAAATAAGTCGGTTGTGTTTTTTTTTCTCTATGTAAACAAAAAAACAGTGTTTAGTATGCTGATACGAAGCAATTGTTCAGATGCTTATTTTTTACAACAGAAAGTGTGGCCTTTTCATGTAAGAATATGTATTTGTGTTTGGATCCTGATACTGTAACATACGAAGAACGGTATACAATAAAACACCGGTATAATTTTAGTCATTGTAGGCAAACACAATCATTTAAAAAACCAAACACAACAAAATGCAAATTTCCAAGTTATTAGATACTGCAGAGTTGTTATTTGGGAATAAATTTATATTAAACCTTATATCAAACAGTTTATTTTGATGATCCGTAATTATTTCTAATACACATGGATTTGATTTTGTCATTTAGAATTCACATTTGAATATTTGTTTTTATAAAAATCTAAGAACTTTTTTTGTTAATATCACACGAACTAAAATCGACTTCTTTGATCGGCCTTTCGAAAATGAAGTCTTCCTACAACGCAAATCACTACTACGTAGGCAATTTTGAAACGTCCAAATTTTTGGGCACGAGATATTGAAATCGCATTTTTAAAGGCCCTACAAAGGTGACAAATCCAATTATTATGCATATAAACTGGTCTAATTTTTACCGGATTTAAGTTACTCGTTCATAAAAAATGCTAATAGCACAGCTTAGATGCAACGTTGTAAAGAATAATGGAAGATATACCCGTTTCATAATTGGAAGAAATGTTTACAACGTTGCAACTAACGTGGTGTGTAGTCCAAAGTGGTGACGTATGCTAAAAAAGCCGAAAGAAAATTCAATTTTAATTCTATTTGAAACAACTTTTTACCAGCAGAAAGTAACTTATTAGATCACTACAAACGTTTTTACCGTTAAGAAGAGACCTACTTTGTGAGTGATACCGGAAAACGTTGAAAATAAACGATATATTTTTGGTGACCTGAGTCACTTTCACTTTCACTTTCCCGAGTAAACAGCGATGTAAATAAACTGATTGTTTGTAAACACAATTGACTTCGAGGACACTGTATTTTGAGCTCAAAACAAAGTGTATTGCTCATTTTTTATGGTAATGTCCAATAGCATATATATATTGTTTTTTGATAACCTTTATAAATAAAATATGAAAAAAATATTTAAAAATCGGTAAATAATTACGGATCGTCACCTTTATAGGGCCTTTAAACA
>VMBQ01005363.1:0-34601 GCA_007657795.1 Dreissena rostriformis | reverse complement strand
AACCAAGGAGTTACATACTTTTTTTTCTTATATCCATATTTAAACAGTGGTTTTGTCTATACAGGAATCTTATTCTTGAGTTCACATTTAAAAAATATTGTAAACAATAGATGTAGCAGAAAAATCATTGTCCAATATTGAACCAAGGTTTTAACGGAATATTAAGAAACTATAGTGTGATCATTACATTTTACATTAAAGATATGAAGTTTTGATAATTTCCTTTTGGAACCAAACAATATACATTCTGTTTTTCCAAGGTGTAAAGACAGTTTGTTATCCACTAACCATTTACTACAATTTTCAAGTTCTTTACCCACAAGGCCACAAGACTACTGATGATACTGGGATCTTTGTGAGAATAAAGGATTGCACTGTCATCAGCATAAAGAATAAGTTTACATGATTTGCTAATACTAATACCCATATCATTTACATAGAATAAAAACAGGAGCGGCCCTAAAATACTTACCTGTGGGTCACCGTATGTGATATTTATAGATTATGACATAGTATTATTGACATTTACCATTTGATTACGACCTGTTAAGTAAGATTGAAACCACTCCTCTGACTCAACACCCATTGTCATAGTCAACCATGTCAAACGCTTTCTGAAGGTCTAGCATTATCATATCAGTGTAAAGGCCTTTTGAAGTTTGACCCTTTATATGGTCGTTAAGGTGGATAAGACAAAAGTCAGTGTAATAGTTACATCTGAAACCTCTTTGATATTCATATAAAAGACCATGATTAACTACAAAAGATTCTAACTGGTTATATACAGCACTTTCTAAAATTTTAGACACAATTGATAAAATACTGACAGGACTGTAATTAGAAACATCAGATCTATTACACTTTTTAAAAAGTGGTTTTACCTTAGCACATTTGAGTTCACTAGGAACTGTATTAGAAGTAATAGAGCTATTGACTAAAACAGTAATGTGTATTTTCACAAAAGGTGCAGCATATTTCAAGTATTTGGCAGGAATGTCATCAAGCCCTGTACTTTTAGAACAATTTAATTTACACAATTCTTTATAAATATATTCTTCACTGACAGCATGAAGTTAAAATTTTACATCATTTTGATTTCTGTCTTTATAGAACTGTTTAAAACAATGAGAATCAGCAGTTAAAGTATGGAACGGTACTGGTAGCTTGTCAACCAATACAGAAGCTACAGTAGTAAAATGTGTTAACATGACTAGCAATTTTAGCTGGTTCAAAACAATTTTCATTATCAATATTTAATACAACATTTGGTGACGATGTTGTCTTATTACTATATCCAACGTCATTCAAATGAGACCATAACCTTTAAGGGTTATACTTATTTTTCCTCTAATTGGTGAGAGATATAATCCGACTTGGCAGATTTCACCTGTCTTTGTACCAAATTTTTATAAAAACAATATTTACTATACATTTCTTTCTGTTTAATTTTATACTTGTACAAATAAGAATCTCTAATACTAAATGATTCTAAAATGTTTGAATCCAACCAAGGTTCACTCCTTTGCCTCCAAATAGCTTAGCTCCACCTCCCTTTCCATCACCAAGGCATAGTATTCACTTGCCTTGTCGGTCAAGCAGAGACACAAGTAGTCTCTCTTCTCCCTATCCTCCCACTCAAAAATAGTAGAGAACTTTTCAAATTTGGTAAGAAAAGACTGCCAGCTTCCCCGACCATCATATACTAGTGCCTTAGGCAGCAGTTGCAGCCTAGACTTCTGCTGGCAGGAGGCAAAGCTCTCTGGCCAAAGGGTGCCGCAACATTATCGCTTACACCTCGCGTTGCATTAACAACATTCTGCGAGACAAGACGAGGGGTTGCCCCGCTCCTGTCAAACTGTGGTGCAGGTACCACCGGTGTCCAAGTTACATACCCCGACTGCACGCCATGTGTGAGCTGGTGCTGAACAGGCTGTGCCTCATGTGCCATGGCATGGTATTGTAAAGGGTACACCCCATGTGCCACGGGCATCTGAGTCACCGCCTCTGATCTGGAAAATGACAATATTGAGGCTGTCCGGGCTGACATTCTTTTACCCAAGACCAAGCCAATTTTAGTTGGGCCATGTTATAGACCCCCTAAACAAAATGATTTTGTGAATCAATTTGAATCTGTTTTAACCAATTTTAGATCTGACATTAAATGGTATTTCTCGGTGATATCAATATTTGTTTTTTTTAAATAAGAAATCTGTTTAATATAAATCTTTTTTTTACAAATACTTAGAATTTTTAACTTGTCACAGCTTATAAATGAGCCAACCAGAATTACAGCTTACTCCTCTAGTCTGCTTGATCATGTAATATGTAGCCACCCTGACAAGATTGTTCAGTCTGGTACCCTGACTGTTGGGCTTAGTGACTACCTGCCTGTATTTTGTACTAGAAAGACACAGAAAGGACAGGTGTTTTTAATAAACATAAAAACATTGTTTTATTAGATCAATGAAAATTACAATTGTGAAACTTTTTAACATAATCTTAAACTTTGTGATTGGTCCAGTATGTTTACTGCCACTGCTGTAGAAGATTCTTGGTTGTGTTTTATACCCAGGGCGGGACAATTTTGATCCGAGTGACATGCTTTGAAAATATTTAATAGATTACCACCATGGGATGTCATATTTAAAGTGTTAAACCTTTAGGCCTTGCGGTTTCAGCCAAGGATTTTTTTTAACAAGTTAAATATAAGGGAAACAAGTAAGCAACAGCTTGGGGCCCCTTCCTCCCCCACCCCCTGTACCAATAATTGAACAAACTTGGTACAGGACCATCATGCGATGTAACATGTCAAATGCTAAACCATTTATGCTTGTGGTTTCAGAGGAAACATGTTTCTTTTTCCATGATATTAATATAAAGGGACAAATTACCTCCAAGGCGGGGCAAGCTTTGACCGGAGTGACATGATTTGAACCAACTTTGGTATACAGTTCTAGTTTGAAATTCTATATTTTGTTTTTAAATTTCATTTACATTAGCCAACGGAATGCAAAGTAACTTGAGTTAAAGCGATCGCAGAGAAACAAAGCTTTTTTAAATTGTGCAGTCAACGATCCTTTAACTCGTTTAATCGAACTATTGAATTACGTTACATATTTTATACTAAGAATGTGTTTTATTTATGGTAAAATAACATGAATGTTCGTGTCCGCTCTGTAATTTGTTAATGCCTGAGGGGATTTCAAAATAAATTCGGCTTGTATTGCCCATGACCAAACGGATGTCACGTGCAATTCACATGGTCCTCGGTAAATGTCAGTTACAGCACAAACTGTCGCGGATTGTTGTATCCGCTCTGTAACTTTTAAATAAATTAATGGTAGAATATTGTGTATATTCGGATTTTAATTCCCCATGCTCCTAGATAAAAGGTTAATGTAAAAATTCAAGGTCAAAGGTCAGGAATTTTAGTTTTCGCTCTGTTACTTCTTATTCCTCATTACCATGGGATATGACGCATGCAACTCCCATTCTCCTCGATTGCAAGGTTCCAGTTCCATGTTCAATAATTAACGTTTTGTCTGAATAAAAAGACAATGCTTTGCGGAAAATGTGCCATCATGTAATAAGCCTTATTATAATTATCTTTCAACTTAACCTATGTAGGTATTACTACTACACCCGTATTACACAGACTTTAACAAAAACAGGCTAGATATAACTGACACGGTTTAAAAAAAATCGACCACAACATCGTTGAACGAACAAGTAAAATGTGCATTCAGATAAATGTTTTATTCCGAGTACATTATATATGCATAGCTTAGAATGCATTATATATTAGGCTTATAATACAAAAATATAGCATGCACAGTATGCAATTTCTACCTTCATTTAGAAAATCTTAATTAAAACAACATACATACATAAAACATATCCAATATCACAAATGTTATTTTAAACTAAATATTTCAGAATTATTGATTAAACAATACTTTTAACTAAAAGCAACAAGCGGTTGTGAAGTAAACTAAACACTAAATAAACCATCCAATAAAAGAGACGAAACAACACATTATATCACAATGAAGATTACGAACAATAACCAGAGTATCCAAATTCAACTTGAGCAAGCAAATACACATATTTATGACAATTCATCTGGTAGTTATGTTCTGTACATAGTTATAATTAGTCCCAAACACGTTATTTAAAATATTGTCTACTATGTTACGACTTTTGTATGCATCTGTTCATCGTAATTTCAATGACCGAGACCGAGAACATCTCTTGATGTTAGAGAGGTGAACATGGATGTTTATAAAACGTTGCAACTATGTTTGTCAGAGAGAACGTACTAGATTTCACACTATTTAACTGAATTGTTTCGTTCTTAACACTGATGGTAGTAAATAATAAAAACCAAACATTTTATATTATTATACTATGAGCATACAGCCGTGCATATAAAACTTGGAGATTTCATTAATATTATTAACCTCTTGTAGACATGAGACATGGTAATCTATATGTACTATTTTAAATAATACAATCATAACTTACATATTTAACAACACCAAATAAGTATTCGCGTGACTTTCATACAGCAAAACTGTGGAACTTTAAGTTAATTATATGCCACCTGTGCAAGGGCCGGATTGTTTAATAAATAAAAAATATCATTCTGTACGACAAATACGACAATCACAAATAAAACATGGTAACAAATATGTTTTAAAATAAAAAAAATGAAAACACATACACATCCTGGGAGACCAATCTCTTATCAATAATTATGCATACATACGCATATTAAGACAATGTAGCAACAATCAGTCCATTCATTTTGCTTTAAACTATATAGTGTGTCTCCAATACACCGTTATACAAACAACCAATAGTCAATTTCCTGTGAAGAAGCGGTATGTAAAGTCTTTAAAAGTAACGATCCCAAGAAAGCTACCCGAGTTGTGTTTGAGGCCGGTTTTCATTGTAATAAAGCGGACACGATATATATAGCATCCTTGTGTGTCATTGAATGATCGGAAGTGGTAACAATCGGATCGGTTATATAAAAGAATATATAAATCGATTAAGAATGCACCAGCGAATACAGAGCTTACATGTTTGATTGCCATTACACAGTGTGTGACAATGTCATTTGCTTCGTCTATTCTGTATTCCCTTGAAAAGGATACGGTCATCACTCATGGCAGGAATGAGCCCTTTCCGGAACGTCACGTCCAGAAGCTCGTTGGCGTCCTTCACATCCGGGTACTCGCGGATGGCCCATTTCAGGTACACCAAGAACTCCTTCCAATCGACCGATCCGTTGGCGTCCATGTCGAGTGCCTGTAAGGTCTGTTTGGTGTCTTGACAACGGCAGGAGGAGAGGTACGGCGCCAGGAAGCCGTTGTAAAAGGAGTCGAATCGCAGCATATCACTGTTCGCCGTTCGTACGGCATCGATTAGGTTCCACTCGTTCCAGCGCTTCCGAATCTCTTCTAGAAATCGCTTCTCGTTCGGGTTCTGCGTCTCATCGGCAAGGATGATGTCACACATTACTTCATCCAGGAACCCACCTGATCTGTCAAACAAGAGAGCTAGCCCCACCGTGCTCATGTACTCCTCTTTCCTGCAAGTTTTAACAGTATTCAACAAATAAAACAATCAAATGACTTCATAGATATCTACGAGCTCACAAATATAAACATATAATCCTTTCAAAAGTGTAATTGGCACAACTTATGTAAACAACTTAAATGTGTAAATTAATTTGAAAAGTCTTATAAAGAAGATATAAATAATTGCAAGATGAATACGAACAAACAAAAAAGAAGTGTGGCATTATCACAAAACCTGGTTTTCAATGGTTTAGATATTTACTGAATTTAAATAATTGTGCAATCCCAACCTAGATATGCATCTAAGCTACCTACACATACAATTTCAGAACAATACCTCCATCCAAACAAACGCTATTTAGCTTTAAATAGTTGTCAAGTTATTTACCGGAAATACGTATTTATTTATTTGATTTTTATCTGAGCGGCCACAAATGCCATTTAAAGCTAGGTGTGTAAATTAGATACATTCACAAACAATTTCTGTACAATACCTCTATCCAAACTGAATTTATTGAGCGCGTGCCTTTTTTAAATTTGTAGTAATTCTGATCTTGACCTTTACATGTAACGCCAAATATACAATACAAAGCTAAGACTCCATTCAAGCTGTATGTGTCTTAAGTTTTATCAAAATGTTTCAATGCAAACATAACAAGTTGACCGGAATAGACCTGTTTTCAGTTTAAAAAAATATTATATGTTTAGTAACTATGACCTTGACGTTGACAAGACTGGCCCAAAATATGATCCCCAAGTTAAGTCTTAATGTGGGCTACCTACACACAAAATTAAAAAGCAATATATCCATCCAATCTCAAATTATTTAAATTGCTTGTTCTATTTTTGAGTATCAGTGGCCTTGATCTTGACCCGACACGCTTCGGATACAATTCCAAGCTAGGTCTATATGACAACCTGCTATATCCAAAGTTTCATCAATATAAGTCAATGAAAACTAAACTTATTGACCGTAGACCACCTGTTTGACGCCGCCTGCCAGCACGCCCCGACGCCAGAACGCCCGCCTACCCAACGGCTCGTTGCCATACCCCAGTCTTATTACAAGGATTTTTCGTTGAAAACATGGTAAATAAAAAAAAACATGTATTTAAAAAAGCACTGAAATGCATTACTACCTTCCGTTCCGAAGATCCTCTTCAATCATTTCGGTCATCTTGGCTGCAATCTCCAGAGTAAATCCAGTACTGTTTCCAAACAACTCTGAAAGCCTCAAAATCATCATTTGCGCTGAGGACAATGACGTGATTCTAACACAGCTTTTTTCGCCAAAGAACTTCGCAAGATCGAAGTCGTCTGGGTTCAAATCGAACGTTAAATCTGCGGCGCGGGGACCAAATATCGGTTGATTGTTGTGCGGTGGAGACCCCGTGGTTATTTCTGTTACTCTGATGGCGGCTTTTCGCAGGTAGGAGCAGTTGTACGTATTGAGGACTTTTTGGTTTCCGAAACGAACCAGGTTGGTGATCGTCACGCAAGAAGCAGCCTGCCCTATAATCCCTCCTTCCGTGCCCAAACTACCCCATATGCCGTTGGCGCCACCAATTAGTGACTGCAATATGAAAAAGTGACCTACGTTTTATGTATAAAAAGTATAAATATTTCGTAAATTGTAATCATCATATGTGCAAAAAGTCTAATGGAATAATACGGCCTTCTGACTTTTATATTACGATATGTTTTATAAATTAGATCGTATCCTGGAACAGAAACACGTAACATTGATTTAAATACGAGAATGGCTAACACGAAAATTCGAAGAACTCTTATTTCTTAGTGTGAAGTGTACAGCATGTGAACTTAACTCTCAGCTTACAAACAGCAATTAAGGTTTGATCTGCTCTTGTAAATGCTACTCACAGCGTCTGCATAAAGGGGTCGCACACAGACGTATAATGTTTGCCTGCTGGGCATATCAGTAAACCTCTGGTATAATGGTAAGCCTTACCGCTATGATAGTTGAATACATGAAACCAAACTTTTCATGCGCGTGAACCAGCAGATGTCCTTTCCAGTTAACACTGTCCATCACTTTGCGAATTAACTTTGACCAAGTAGCGCATTCTTCGGGTAGCGATATACCTCGTGGTTCTTCAAAGATTATTCCAAACAGGTTCAGTCTGCCTAAGAAGTCGACAACATGAAACACGCGCTCGGGATTTGTAGGCATTATATCGGGTAAATCGCTGAGATTGATCAGGATCTTGGAATTTGAACCTAAATTGGTTTTTACCCAGTTTACCCACTTCTCTACAATGCGGCACGTGTCGTCTAACTTGTTGAAGTTGTACGTATGGTTCCCAAGATCTATATCCAAGATTACGTTTCGAAGACCCGCTTCCTTCATTTTCAAGAGGCCGACTGGAATCGATGCTTGGTCAGTTACCTTTTTACTGATGCCTAGAGAAGAGTCAAACTCACATTTGGTCATGGTGATGTTAAAGACCCTTGCAAATTTTGATATTTTATAAGGAGTAAATATTGTTAGAATGTAGACAGACGACGCACAACGGTTTACGCAAAAACATAAGTTCATAATGAGAACGTATAAGACAATGAAAGATATACAGTTTTAAGAGGTTACCTTCACTGAACGCCCAGAGACCGTCTGGATCTTCGCCCTTGGCCAGGAGTTCCTTCGCGAATATGTCGTCTACTCTTCTCTGGTGGCTGTAGGCTGCCACTGCTCGGTGATGGAAGCCGCATTTTGTAACCTCGTTGTATATCTGCCATTTGTCCTCGAGAATGTGACCTTTCAGTTGCCCCACCATGCTCTCGCGCATTGAAGTGTCAAGGACAAAGAGGTCTAGGTCCTTCAGGCATTCGTATTTGAACAATTCATTACGGATATCATTTGCGTATTCGTTCGCCCATTGCTTTGCCGTCATGGAAGCCATGCTTGAAAAGAGAATACTTAGAATGAACCAACAGCAAGAAGGTAAGAATTCGACAATCCATAGATTAACTCAACTGGATTTTTGTCAAAGAAAACGGGCTATAATCAAAAGCATAATTGAAGATGGGGGCAGCTAACTCTTTTCAGGTGAAACATGAACTGTTATTTCACAAAATACTTTTATTTCAAATTATATGCTTTTTATTGATTAATTGTAATAAAAGAAATGTGTGCATGAAAGTTTGTTTTTCTCAAAATAATCATAAGCTCATTCCGCTGTCAACTTATTGAGAAGGATGTCTTCCTCTTTGAAATGGTAACATTGGTAACCAATTAATTTTAATTTGTATTTCTTTTTTGCGCGAAACAATTGTGATACATCAGTTACAATAGCCCAGTAACTAGATCCCACCTATCCCATATACGAATCCCTGTTTAAAAAACTTAAAAACATCTTACCGAAATACTTTAACCTCTCTATGTGTATTTGCAATTGTCTTATCCTAACAATGCCGATAATTTTGATAATTTCAAACCACTGCTACCAAACTTGGCATGAACCTGCCTAAATCGTGCAAATGCACATTTCTAAAAATAATGAAATGTTGAAATATTGAAAATTTAAGCTTAATTGTGGTGTAACCAAACTTGTCCCTTTTATTCAATTTAATTTGGGGAATAAATGTTTCAAATGAATTTAATCCTTTAAGTCAATTCTGAGAAATTAGCTCACAAATACTGAAATCTAGCCGACGCGCGGGTAGAATAGTTTCCTGAAGTCGGCACTATTAAGAAACTAACTTGACTCATCTTGGTGCGAAGGCATTAAACCCCCAAAAATATGGTTAATAGTTACACCAAATTATGAACACAAATTATTGATTAAGAAGAAGCAAGGCGAGCTCAGAGAGGCGAGCTCGGTCTTAGCCAATACGTTTTTATTTAATATGTATTCAAACTAACAAAATACAGTTTGATTGGTAGTAGAAGTATATCCCGTAAACATGTGTGTATTAGATATCAAAATAAGGTTATGTTTATAAAACGCCTGCGAAGGAAATGATTAAATCAACCGATCAAACGCCAGACATAGCGGGCAGTCCGGTCAATGCAGTGGTAATAAACGCGTTTCTCACCTTGGCGACCCGAGATAGATTGCCACTCCAGGCGCTTGTGAGTTCTAAAAAAATATTTCCAATTTTCCAATAAAGCATTAAGGTTGAAGTGCACTCCGAGTCCTCATATAATGCAGTCGTATGCGCATACGGACTTCATAAACTACGAAATAATCATTCACAGCAGTAGCCTGCATTAAGACCATGCTCTTTTTATTGTATTGTTTTAATTAAGAAGTGCAATCCAGGCATTTAATCGATCAATATATTATTTTAATTGTTATTTACACGTGAACGTTATTAGTATGTTCGTAACTTCACAAACTAAACGCTATTAAATGTACCTGAACAGCAAGAACAAACTTAAAGCCATGCCATGGCGCACGTATGACTCATTGTTATAAGCACTTCAATTAAACCATGCTAGTATTAAATCGAATAGGATAGCTGAAAAATAAAAAATAAATACACCATACCAAGCTTAAACTTAAACCTACTTAACAAACAATAACGACCCGCAGAGACTTTATAACAACAACTGTTATCAAATATTTAAATAGTTTCTACTAACATTTAAAACATAATTAAGTACAGACACAGACGAAGAAGTTCAGGTCGAATTTTCGGAGACCATACGACTGGGAACAACGCCCACCACCTTGCATACTAACGCATCCTAGCACCTTTGCCACAAATGGACACTCAAACTATGCGTACATAACTATCTAAACCCAAACCTAATAAAACTGTTATTATCAAATTGGGTCTCAAAATAATGGGAAATTATCCAATAACACAATTATATATTAAGACAACTTCATATATCTCTTTTAACTACTGACCTATAATTTACCATCTGATGAGCCACAGGTCTAAGTCCAAAAGTTATGAAACAACACCATTAATACAATTGAATTGCCCCGGGGACCACGTTACAATTATACAAAATATTGATAATAACTGCTTTTCTGGCCGACGCGTCAAGTATTCCGGAGACCACCAATTTATTCAGTATTTATTAAAACGAAACATAATCAATAATCAATAATGGCTTTCTTATTAAATATATATATATTTTTTTTGTAAATATCAAACCATACAAACCGTCAATACAAATACAATTATCAACACATAACTTATCATAAAACAAAAACTGTTTGATTTAACCTAAATCAACTGCACTTACTGTGCGTAGTTTCATTATGTAGTAAAACAAAACGTCTGGTCGAGAAAAAAGCTTGTGAAGAAGTAAAATATTTCACACACGCTTTGGATCAAGACAAAGGCAGGGTTAGGGTTTTTAATAACGTGTGTTGTTAGGGCAACTCGTTGTTTCGCACTTTCGCTCTCTAGATAGCAAGGGCAAGAACGCGAAAATGTGATTCGATGTATCGTGTTTCCATTTTCTCGCCCTTGTTTATACACAGGTCGAAAATTCGATAACAGGATGAGATGTTGTGACATTTATCTCGCGATTTCGCATCGTATTTTCGCAACCTCGTATCGTAATTTTGCAACCTCGCATAATAATATTCCGCGATATTCATTTTTCGCACTTTCTATCTTTTGATTATAAGTGCGAGCATGCAAACACACGACGCGAGGGCACGCTATAACGATGAAAGAATGCGAAAACTATGATTCGAAGTAGGGAGATTAATATTACCATATGGCACCGTGCTTTTGTGGTTTTGCCTGAGAATAGGTGGAGATTATGAGATTGCGATAGTACGATGATGATAACGCAATATTTCGAAGCTAATGGCAGGCAATTTAATTGCATTATCATAATTTAACTGTCGTAGTTTCGTGGCTTTGTCATCGTAATGTTAAATTATCATCATTGTGCTGTTGCGTTTACTTCATTGTACTGCTGTGATTTCGAAATATAATCATAGTGCTATCGATTATCGCATTAAAAATTAATCGATGCATGGGCGATTGCTCTAGCTGGATCCCTTACAATATCGCACATCGTGTTCTCGCATTTTCAAAATTTGGATATACAACTGCGAACAAGCGAAAACACGATGCGAGGAACGAGATAACGATGTGATCACCCAATTAAATTCGCGATCCCCCATCGGGATCTAACATGTTCTTATCGAGATCTCGCGTTCACGCATCGTGATATCTTGGCCTGTCACTGTGTTTTCGCGTTCTCCTCCTGTAATACAAAGGTCGACAATGCGAAATTACGATTCGAGGGAGCGAGAGTACGATACGAAAGTGCGAGAATACGATACGAGATCGCGAGAATACGAAGTGAGTTTGCAAATATACGATGCATATACGCATAAAGCATAGTGACGTGCATTTATTTGTACCCTTGAATATACAAGTGCAAGAATGCGATATTTTATTCCGCATTTCTGCATCCTAATGTGTCGTTTTCAAAGCCTGCTTTTTCGTTCGCACATTGTGATATCATACCATCGTATCGTGGTCCTCGACGTGGAACAATGAGTGACCCTTACAAAGCACCGTATCTAACGGAACACCGTATCTAACAAAACACTGTATATAACGGAACACCGTATCTAAAAAAACACTGTATCTAACGGAACACCGTATCTAATGGAATATCGTATCCAACGAAACACGAAACACCGTTTGACAAAAAGGCTACTGTATTATTCAGACTGTGACATACTCCTCTCACTCAACAATCTTAACAACCGTTTGACACAATACCTTGACATGCACGAAATAATTGTCGATGAGCACACTGGCTTCCGCCAACTTAGATATTGCATCGATCACCTAATCACATTGTGTTCCATCATTCACAACAGAAAAGCAGGACTAGCAACGTATACATGCTTCATTGATATGATGAAAGCATTTGATAGGGTGGACAGGGATTGTCTGTTAGCCAAACTATTAGCAATAGGTGTGAACGGACGCTTCTATCACATTCTACGTCACCTTTACAGCTCCTCGAAAGCGAGGGTGAATATTAACAATCACTTAAAGCCCCAGTCCCATATACGCACGGATGGACACGTAAGTCCCGGATCGCCCCGGATCCCACCGGATCAAGACCCAGGACGAACCGGGAAGACCAGTCGCCTTTGGAGATTTTTGAGCGTCGACGGTCTCCCAAATACCATCACACCGATGACAACACGGCATCCACACGGACCAACCCGGCAAAAACACGCCATCAACACGGCGCCCACGCGGACTGTCCCGGACAGTCACGGCAGAGCTACGGACCTACACGGCAGATACACGGATAAACACGGACCAACACGGCATCTTCACGGACCATCCAGGACCTACACGACAACGTCACGGACGTACACGGCATCCATACGGACCAAACACGATCAGCGCCGGACCGACAATAAGTTGTATAACAGCAGGTTGATTTTCGGTTATTCCACCATTCTGCAATCAAATCTCGAAGGTGTAACCTCGTATACATATCTAAAACGTCAAAATGCCACCTAAAATGAAGCGTATTGTCAAAGTGGGACCTTCAGTTCCCAAAAGATCGTCACGAGCAGCATCCGCTTCCGATGAAGAACAGCAGCAACAAGGAGAAATAAGATCGATGCCCAGATCAAGATTGCCATTACATTTAGTTTAAACCTATTAATTTAGCTCAATTGCATCGAAAGCCCTAATATGCTTATTTGGAACGCTTTCAAGTTGTTTCTTGGGACTAGAGCAAGTACTTGGTGTCTATGGGGGAGACCTAAAGTCCACAGTGGGGATCAAACCCGTGACCTCCCGGTCGCTAGGCGGACACCATATCCACTACACCACAGCGACGCCATTACATTTACAAGTAGATCAACAACCATCAGCACCACCCACAGAAACTGTCACCTAAAGAAAAAAAAGACGTCCCTCGTCCTTTCAGATAAAGGGAGTCATCATTGCCGATTGGCTCAATGAGCACCCTATGTTGAACATGCGTTTTGGGACAAGCCATTGGTTCCTCGGCAAATTCTATAAGTATGCATCGCAGACCTGAAGGATGATCTTGGAGATGGTGCTGTGTGCGACCCGAAAGCAATACATCAGACAGTGGTAACTATCCCCGATGTTAGGTACCGAAATGTGTTTGCTAACTTAATGCCAGCTGTCAGATGCTTCCTGTAGTTTAACTTATTTGGCTTGATTCTTTGCTCAAAACGTGTAAGGATCTCTTTGTATATCTGATAGCCTATGTGCAGGATATTAAAGTAGCATGTTGCGTCTTTTTTCTTGAGATCTTCCATCAGCCGTACGTAATCAACCAGGCCTGGTCGTTTGGCGAGCCATTGTCTGGCCCGGATGGTTCTCCTTTTCATTCTTTTCACTGGTTTAGATACATATTTTTTGCGAACCATATATCGCGTATAGACAAAATTCTGACTTTTTTTATGTAGAAGCTGGCTTCACCATCGCATCAGCTTGTCCTCAGTCGTCAGCTCATCGCCGATGTTGCATCATCGGTAGCACAGGAGACAACCTTCCAACTGGCGTCAAGGTCCTTATAGGACAGGGCCCTGAAATGTGTTCCCGGACTGTCACGGAAGCACATGGACGACCAAGGCATAAATACGGTTGTCCCTGGACCTTATACGGCTGTCCCCGGACCCCACATTGCAGCTATACGGACCATCCCGGATGATGCTATCATCCCGGTTCGTCACGGATCATAATTTTGAACTTCCCAAAACTGCCTTGTTGGCCTCCCGGAGCGCCAAGGACATTCCCGGACGTCCAAGGACCAACATGGATCGACACGGAGCTACACGGCGGCTACACGGTTCACATGCTGGATCNCATCATCGGTAGCACAGGAGACAACCTTCCAACTGGCGTCAAGGTCCTTATAGGACAGGGCCCTGAAATGTGTTCCCGGACTGTCACGGAAGCACATGGACGACCAAGGCATAAATACGGTTGTCCCTGGACCTTATACGGCTGTCCCCGGACCCCACATTGCAGCTACACGGACCATCCCGGATGATGCTATCATCCCGGTTCGTCACGGATCAACCCGGTAATTTTGAACTTCCCAAAACTGCCTTGTTGGCCTCCCGGAGCGCCAAAGACATTCCCGGACGTCCAAGGACCAACATGGATCGACACGGAGCTACACGGCGGCTACACGGTTCACATGCCGGATCATACCGGATATTGACCGTGTTGATCCGGCATCTGTATGGGACTGGGGCTTAACCGACCACTTCAACGTCGAATGCTCAGTCGAGCAGGGAAATATAAGTTCACCGACGTTATTCGGACTCTATATACATGAACTGGCTCGTGAATTGAGGAAATAAACTGTGGTATAATAATAAACAGTGAAAATATCTATATCCTACTTAACGCGGACCACATTGTAATTTCAAGCGAAAGCGAGCAAAATCTCCAAAAGATTCTGGATAAAGTCGATTCATGGTGCAAAAGATGGCGCATGAAAAGAGTCCTTCAAAAACGAGCGTTATGCATTGCCGAAAACAAAGTCTGCAACAAGCAACGTGTACCTTTAACATTGGATAGCACCCTATAAACTTAACGAACAGTTATAAATACCACGGGTGCATTTTATCAGATACGCTTGACTACTCCGTCACCGCTAACACACTGACGGAATCGACAGGCAGGGCTCTCATTGGGATTTTAAATAAAGCGAACAAAATAAACGGACTTACGTTAACCGTATACACCAAACTTAATAACAGCAGTGTAATTCCCGTAATGGATTATAGTGCATGGGTTTGAGGCCCTGGGGATACAAAACATACTCGAAATGTGACACTATACAACATAATTCGAGCCTTCCTTGGTGTTCATAAACACGCGTCAAATAGTGTTATTAACGAAGACGTGGGATAGCAGACTACTACCGCAATACATCATATTGGGATGCTGCGCCTGTGGGACCGCCTTGTTAAGATGCCAGACGATAGGATAACAAAGAAGGTATTTAATTGGGACTTCCCTCACAATAAGGGCTTGAACTCCGACATTAAGCACATTTTTGACTCATTGAACCTCCAGCACTTATTTGCATCCATGTCGCTGGGCAACATCTAACTTGATAATCTACTAAGTCAGGCCACTGAACACTATTAGAAGAACGACATCAACAAATGGACACAGGGCCTCAAAACCCAGCCGAAACTCAGAACCTATCCGCAAATAAAACATTAGTATGTATGCGAAAATTACGTGACAATGTTCCTTCCAAAACACCTCAGGTCGTGTATTGCGCAGATCAGCACTGGAACCTTGCCACTAAGAATTGAGACCTGGAGATTCCGACACCTGAAGCCTGAAGAGAGGCTGTGTTAACTGTGCAATGAACCATAATTCCATCGAATCAGAGTACATGTACCACTTCTTATTTGAATGTTCCTGTTATACAACACTTCGACTTATGTTTTATAATTCGATCATAGCGATAATACCAGACCTGATTCGGAACTTTTGTGACAGACTTAGATGCCTAATGACGGATAAACGAGTGATATATAAATATGCTTTATTTATAAAGTATTGCTAATTAAAAGGAGAAAGTATACTGTGTGTGACGATATTATTTTATTACAGTTATTATACAAAATTGTACATGACATTTATAAATGCTATATTTATCATATATCAAATCAGTGATTAGTTTACTATATACTCTTTAACAGGCATAAGACGGCGACACGTATCCATGTCTGATTAGTGATTCGAAAGCCTTGTGCATGGCTGGGTAGCACTGCAAACATTTAAACTATTTCATGTTTTAATATACTAAACATTTCATTATTTTAATTTGATTTGAAATTGTATATAATAATCATTATATGTATGTACTATGTGTCACTTAAATAAAATATGTAACTAACTATATCCATCACGCAAACCTCTTACACACTTTCTCCAAAAATAAACAGTTTAATAGTTTTAGATATTCCCAAATATTTTATAAATTGTAATCAGTCTGACATTCATGCCGTATTGTTCAATAACAACACATGATGACAAATGACGATTTGTTAACGACGTAATTCCATATTGTGAAGCGTTAGGAATCCTACATCATTTATGTAGTTGTCATCGTTAAAAGGTTATCTTCTAATGGCATAGTATTTTCCTATTTTAAAATGATCACAGTCTGTATAGAGTTTAATTTTAAAATCTAGTATCGTAAATAAATACTTCTACTATTGTATGTGATTTATGACAAGGCATTAAAACAGTCAAGAACTGATAAGTGTAACTTTTTGACACATATTTCAAATATTATGTTGGAGTCAACAGATGAATCACTTACATAAGGTTTAATATGCAACATACAATATAATTGGCAGTATGACCAGATGATAAGACGTAGCCTTTAAACCGGGCGGTCCCGGTTTGAACCTGGTGTGACCCATATTAAACAAACATTTTAGAAAGAAATTATTTTCTGCTTTGCTTTTATAGTACTCTATTTACTCAACCATGCATTTAAGCATTGTTAAGTATATGATGACGGTCGTCTAAAATTACCAAAAAATATTTGAACAAATCCCTTTTATGCTTAATTACATATGATAGCGCAAACACGTTGTGAAAATATAAACGATCAGTTTTTAGTCTTGAATACTCGCAATGTAAGTTGTTTTGCGCTGTTTTCATAATCTATCGGTTCAAGACGAATTCTGTACGCTATCTACAAGTTTCATCCAAAAGCAACCATGCATTATATGTTTTAATTAAATTTAGACAACACTTTGATTATAACCAGATTTCAACGGAAATTGTCAATTTTAAGCTGTTAAATAACGTCTTTTGAACGACAACACATACATGTAAAGCAGCTCATGTTTGAGAATTTACGGCGTTTTCTCTAGGTTTCGTCTCAAATTGAGCTCTTGAATTTATTTATATACAGCCAATATNAGCTGCTGGAGCAGTATTGAAATCTTATTACAAACAATTAGTTGGTCCTTTATTTATGGCAAGTGACCGATTGCCGAAACAGTACAAAACAGCACAATACAGCACAATACAAAACAACATAAACACAAATAAGAATAAAGCTGGGGTCACCGCCTTGGAACGGTCAATGCAACGCATTGGGGGTTTAAACCTGGTTATAGAGCGCTCAACCCCACACTTGGCCCAGCAATATTCATAATACATTTAAGTGTAAATAAAATTTAACGTCATAGCATTGTAACTCAAACAGACTCACCTGCGCTCTATAACCTTTTTATTAAAACAAGTTGCAATCCTCTCCCGTCCGTTACAAACTACCAAATGAAGAGCGCCCAGGCAAATACCCGGTTTTCCGTGGTAGCCAGGTTATATGAGAACCCTTTGCTATGTCAATGGGTTTGCAATCGATGTATCGTATGCAAGAGTAAAACTGCTTTGTAACACATAAAGATGTACTCTGGTAAAATAGATTTAACAAGATACAAAATGCTTTTTTTTGTGATACAATATATTCAACACATGTTCATGTACCAAGTTAGTGTTCATGTGTCGTATGCGGGAAATTAAAATGGAATATATTGTGCCACAAACAAATAAAAACAATGTATACCACATCTATCGTTGACATTTTGGCTATTGCTATCAGGAACACTGATTGTTTATATGTTAACTTTATTTTACGAAATATTTTACGAATTATTCGTTCATTTTGAGCGTTATAGGGGCTTTAAGAATGAATTCATGCATATAAACGAGATGATGTATTATGCATTACTAGTATTGTGCATGGGTTTGTTGTTTGTTGGTGTGACCTACGCGTAGGACTTCACAGATTCCGTTGCTCGACCACACAAGTTACATATATACGTTAATACATTGAAAACCAAATCTGAGACAAAGACCTTTTACCGCTTTTACTACCAGTAAAGTGAGTTTTAAATTGTTTTTAATTGAGTTCGATGTACACATTTTGAAATCTTACATATACTCTGCGTTTAACAACGCACGTCAAAAAAATACATTTGGACATTTTCCCTTTGATTTATACTATGTCATTCAATTGTTTAAAAAATTGTATGCCGCTTGTTAATAAGTAACAATTCTACTTGTCCGTTTAAGTGTTCGCTTTAGATAGCATATACCCTTTGTAGGATCTTTATGAAAATGTTATACATAATATTATACTGTTAAGGTCATTGCGACATGTGCATCGCTCATGAGTCAGTTTCACCTGCTGAAGGTCAAAATTACACTTGATGGTTAAAAGTTTGGCCTCAATTATTTTGTCCGCTTCATATCTTTTATACCATGAATTATTTCATGAAACCTGGATAATACGATATGGTCCTTGAGATGGTGTGCAAAAGTCATGGATCAGTGAATTCTGATCAATGCCAATGTCACAATTGAATGTTAAAGTATGAGCTTCAAGTCCGCTTAATATCTCATTTGAAACATGATCTTGAAACTTGCCTTAACTGTTCTGGGTCTTTAAAAATGCTGCGCATGCCTTCCGTTATTCTCGCTGATTCAGTTCAATTTGAAGGTCAAAAGAATCGCGGCGGGGGATATAGCTGTCATTTCGACTTCCTTCTTAAGTTTTCTTATTCGCATTGTTATTATCTGTTTGAATAGTGTACGTCTGCTGTGCCGCCAGACAATCAACACTTTGTGTTATTTGAAAATAAAAAAATATGCTGTTGCCCTATTAAATGACTGTGGACGTGTCTTTGACTTTCAAATGACAGTGCAAATTAACTACTCTCCCCACTGCCATTAGCATAATTTCGGATACATTTTTTTGTCGCGTATATACACAATAATACTGAGTGCCTGTATGATGTTATATTAAATTGATCATAACGTATTATTACACGATTTTCTCAAGGTACAGCTAGATCCAAATAAATCGTTTAAAATAGGTTAACGTGACTATCTTTATTTTCGTTCTACGAAAACCAACTTTGAGTAATAAAGCAGTTTTAATTTCACATCTCAAGTTGATAATTTTCTTAAAATAGACCTGCCGTGCAAGCAAATTGTACTGTGTTTACGTCGCTGTAGTATTTAAACCTGCATATCGTTAGGTATGTAAGTAATAATCGTCCGCAAGAAAAACACTGACTACTCCGTACTGAAAGTATAACCTGATCAGAGTTTTATCTTGATGTAACATACTCAGTTTACTTTGAGAGATAGTATTGGAGACAGCGGATAGTAAGCTGTTTACTTGGTGAGATAGTATTGGAGGAAGTGGATAGTAAGCGATTTACTTTGAGAGATAGTATTGGAGACAGCGGATAGTAAGCTGTTTACTTGTTGAGATAGTATTGGAGGAAGTGGATAGTAAGCTTTTTACTTGATGAGATAGTATTGGAGGAAGTGGATAGTATTCAGTTTACTTTGAGAGATAGTATTGGAGGCAGCGGATAGTAAGCAGTTTACTTGGTGAGATAGTATTGTAAGACGTGGATAGTTAGCTGTTTTCTTGGTGAGATACTATTGGAGCAAGTGAATAGTGAGCTGTTTACTTTGTATACTGTGTAGAAGGATTAGTCAGAGATTGATTTTTAAGACGTTTTTTATCATTCCATATTTATTTTACATGTTAATGTTTTTGTCAATTTTTAGTCATATAATTTATTGCAATCTAAAAACACAAACAACAGTGAATATTTTTAAAGTTTTCAAAATGCTTAAGTTTATGTTCCTTGTCAATGGGAAAAATGTTAACCACCCACTTGTACACATTTTTCCACATACCACACGTATCATATACACTAATAACTTTACTTACCAGACCACCTTCATTTTTGTAATTTATTATTTCTTTTATTATATTCTTGCACATGATCACATGTAATTACCCAACACCCGCATTGTCTAGTCATGACCTGGTTTAACATCACATTCTATGTAAAACAGTTACTTAACTGTTTACAATATTTTGTAATCACTATACAATTTTTTAAGTAAATAATCATGATATTTTGATGGTGATATTTGTGTGTATATTTTAGGTTAGGGCTTCAAGTAGTTTTATTTATTAATTTTTTAGTGCTGCAAATAGATAATGTTGTCCAATGACCAAATATAAAATAATCAATTGTCTTTTACCGAAAACTTACCTAATGCTGCTCTTTATGCATTTAAATGTACTTTGATGGATCGAGACGATCACTATAACGTTTTTGTAGGCGTTTTAGACATAAAATAATATTTAACATATACAATTTGTTTTATTGGAACTGATAAATTCTAGTATGTAAATTATCTTGACAAGATATGCATTTGTATCATTGCTTGTAACAATTAACACATCTAAAACATCATTTGACTTATTATTTGTTTGATGCTTAGCAATAGACTTGTTTGTTTACTCAACGATACATGCATATTGTCATGTGCTACAAAAAATTTCCTGATCGTTATGATTATGTTGTTTTATTCCATATATGTGTATTCTATTTATTTAAGAATGAAAAATACATTAAATGTACACCACGAATTGAGTTCCTTGCTTGAATATATGAATGCAACTTATTGGCAAATCATTTGAATATTGACGGTTGATGAACCAATAAGCTTGTATTTTCAAATTAATTTAACTAATTTGTCGAAATTCCCAGATAAAAGTTATGATTCAACTTGAAAGGTAATACGGACAATCCCATTTAAGGATATAAACCCATTCATTTTTAATAAACAGCTTTAAGAATATCTTCTACCTTTATGTTTTTTTGCATTACTGGCATCATATCATATCACTCAAACATACTAGTAAGTTGCTTGGATATACCAAAATGATACAATATGTGAGTAAAACTACAATTGCAATGGAACACATGTTACCTTTCTGGTGGACACAATGCCGTCCGCCCATACATACGTACGGATGCCCCCAAAACTGGTCATTTTAAAATAACATGTCACATATGATCATCATGTAGAAATGGCCTGTCGCGCACAAGACCTGGGTCTTGCTTTAGCTCAAAGGTTAATTTCACACTTAAGAGGTCAAAAGTCTCAAATGGCTATAACGCATGTTATTTGACCATGACTTTACCCTTTATTAGACCATTTTGAAATGATTTTCTAACAACAAACTCACATTGAGGCGAATTGTCGCATGTAACACCTGAAACCTGTGTCCTTAGATTAACGGTCAAGGTCATATGTCAAATATTCCCATAATAAATCTCGTATGATCTTACAGCGCTCACCTGAGACCCAAAGAGAAGGTTGAGATAACAACAATAAAAGTACATTTATGAATCATAAAAATGTAATTTCTAGACACATTATTTTTTAACTTGGCCGCTAAGATATGATTTGAACAAATATTTTGACAAAGTTTCAGGAAAATTAGAAAAAAATGACTTCTAGCATGTTAACAAACTTTAATAAATTTGACCTAGTGACCTAGATTTTGACCTCACGTATACCAGCCATATAAGGATAATTGCCCTGTCAATAATGGCCACGTTTTTCAGCAGACCATGACATTATCGCACTCTGCCGAGATATAATTAGAAAAAATGTTCTGATCAAGTTTCATGAAGATTCCATAAAAATAGGACGTCTAGACCGTTAAAAAGGTTTCATTATAGCCATATAAAGTCAACTGCCCTGCTCATTGGCGTCACTGTTTGCCGTCGAACCACAACCATTTTCGAACTCGGCCAAGCTATCACTGAAACACATTTCTGACTTTTCTAAGTGTTTTGAAGATTCCACTAAAATTTGACATCTAGAGTGTTCACAAGGTTTCAATAAAGTCATTGGCTATCCGTTATACACCGATCTACTGTATGAAAAATCTGAATATCCAAATATCTATCTTAACTGCCAGGGGCGTAGCTTGATGAAAATGATGTGTACGCAATTTCCAATGCCTACGTCATTGGCGAGGTTCGAAGCGCCGAGACGGGGGAGGGTGTGGGAGGGGGTATTCCCCTCTGACAAGGGGTGTATGGTTGGTCCTCCCTAGATTAAAAAAAATGAAGACGCCATTTGGTGGCATTTTACTCGTTTTTTTATCAATATTTTGAAATCGCCGAGAACCAATCAGTGTTCTTTGATTTATTGATTGGATAGTGCAAAACGCCATTTTCAACAGTATTTCAGTTTTATTACGGCGGTCTGTGCACCTGATATCTCCTAGGGTACTATACGACAATAGTTTTAAGCATTGGACCGCTTTCCCCATAAGAACAGTGGTGACTGAGACATGAATAAACCATGTCATAATGACAAAGTTAAACGTCGGAAAGAAAGATTGCCGAGCCGGAAACTCGATTTTCCGTACCCTTGTTTACAATGGGTTAAAATGGGGTATCGCTACCGTCTGAGCTTTTGTGTCAAAATTTCAATGACTACTCGATCACAACTTATTAATCTCACCATCAAGTAGATATTGCAATATGTAACATTGTGGACATTTATTTTAAACAATTGTGTTCTATCAAAAAACCAATATTGCCTATTATGAAAAACTTAGAAAACATTGTGGAAAAGGAATTAAAGATTCTGATGCTATCACGGCCATTTCATCTGTTTTCACAATCGGATCAGTCCTGAAAAAGCAATGCCCATTTTCTTTATTTACTCCTCGTAGATATGTCCAAAACAGTCTCTGCAGATATTTATTTTTCCCTGTTAATGTTGAGCAAACCTAATCCGGACATTCTCGCTGTTGTCATTGTGTTCCTTAGGTATGTTTTTACACTTCGCATGGTACTGAAGGAACGCTCAGCTGTAGTGGGTGACACAGGCATGCAACCATATACATTAAGTATAGCAAAGATCCATGGGTAAATGTGTTTGTTCATTGAATTCAGAGTCTCTTGGAGATCTGCCTGGGAATTGCCCTGTCCCGCTCATTTTGTCCTCCATCTTCTGATCGCAGATTGGGACTTTGGGAGCAAATGTTGAGCTATGTAACGGGGCTCAGCTGCCAGGAGTCTTGTTTCTACTTCCGACATCGAGTGGTCAACGAATGGGAGGTACATATTTAGCTTCCAATAGCAAGATGGTTTAGCTGCTGGAACATTCGACCTGTTCCGTTGACGAGCAGCTGCGCCATTCTGCGGCATAGACAGATCAACGTTTATTAATGCAGCTAATTCCAACGCTGAGTCGTTTAATGCATCCCACACATCGGAGTCAGTTCTTTCATCGTTCAGGTGACGGATGACAACACGGGATTCTTCGACGGCTACAAACAGGTCACACTCTTTCGTCTAAAGAAGATTCGACAATGGCACCCGTCCAGACAATACATGCTCTATAGCGACCATGGTAACGATGAGGTCAAATCGTTCAATAGAAACTTGAAAAGGACCTTCCTTCGGATCTCCGTGATCTGTTGCTAATTCCCCTAATGGTCAATGTATACGCAACTGCGTTTTTGCGTACGGGTTGCTACGCTCCTGACTGCATTAGCTTCTTTCCGTACTTTAGTCCAATATTACACGGCAACACCTGCATATGAAATATAACCAGTCACAGAAAATACCATATAAAGGCAAAGGACGAGTTCAAGTAGAATTCTTCTTTCGATTTTGATATGCTGAACAATCTTAATCATTTGGAAATAGTAAATACGTGTTATGCACATACATTATCTGAGAATAACAACAAACGGCGCACCTGTTTGTTTTATATTAAATAAAACTATTAAAGAAATGCAGGAATATGTATTAATGATGCATTTATTTATAAACAATTAAAGTGTTCAAATTTTACATTAAACAACATTTTAACACTTTTAATAGCCTAATGAAATCGGCATTTTCTAGTGCAGTGATTAACCGATGTTAATGTAAGTACAAACAGGTATAATTAAATACTGTTAGTCGTCTAGAGGGATAATCTTGAATAAAATTACAGAACCGAAGATATACATGTAATTTACTTCCCTTGCGTAAAATGGAAAATATTTGTAATGGTTAAAAAAGTAAATAAAACTAGTATGTAAAGTACCTTATTATATACATCAACAAATATACTACGGGTTTTAAATAATATCTACAAAATAAGGTACGTGCATGCTTTTTAAATCATAATGAATATTTATGGATTTAAATCAATTGATTTATTTACGTTTAGCGCGTCCATGAAATCTATTGTATCTCATGTAATGCTAATAATTTTTAAAACTGAGTTACTGCGACAAATGTTCATTATTTTGTTTTGCTTCTTTCATCAAGAATATGTCAGCAAACACGGATGAAGCTCGATCTCTCCACCTGTCGACTGTCCTCGATGATATTGGTGTCAACAAGGGTGTCATAATGTTAAGAAGAAACACCCATCTTACAGTCGAGTTATTGTTGACTTCCCAGGTACGTCTAGATGGTAACGATAACGATGTGTTCATTTTCGGAAGTCAGAGCGAAGGGACGACAACTATTGGAATGCGTTCAGATACGGATGTTATGTTCCACAAGAAAATGTTTCGCGGGGTTCAAAACGAATCTGATCAAACCGATAAAAACGAGTACATTCCTTTTCGAGTTCTGAGAAATGAAAAGTCATCACCCCAATGTTGCAGACTACATGTGTTGAGTGCGGCTGCTCCTGACGACTGGGATAACAATAAAGTGTTAGGAGGTGATGCGTCCGATTTCGTGTCCATACACGACGGCCAAACGTTCCTGAAAACAACGTTTCAATTACGTGAACTGCGACTGGGTGACGAAACAAGAACTAGACACGGACCGGCTATAACGATTGATGACAAGACAGATTATGTGAAGGCTCTTGGGACAAATCTAATGAATGAATGTAAGTTTATGTTTGATCGTTTCAGACCAGGTCACTGGCCAAAAGCATCAACAATTGAGTTAGCACAACAATGCTTGACATTTTTTTGTGCCGCAAGGGCCTGCAGACAGGGAGAACAGAATGATATTTGACGCGAAGTCCAAAGTAGTTAAATTTGACGTGCGTGTTGGGATTGATGACATGGTGTATTCAGGCCAAGAATTTAGATTCTCAACTCCAACAATGGAAATACTACTAATGTTTGACATGGGAATTGTTCAACTAAAGGTTTATGTGACAATGAAAATGATGAGAAAAGAGTTGTTAAAGAATGTCGTAGCAGACCGATTGAGCACATTTCACTTCAAAACTGCGCTTTTGTGTACCGTTGAGACATTTCCAAAAGAACTCTGGCGAGAGAACAATCTTGAACAATGCATTATTTATTGCCTGGTTACCCTGAGACGTTGGATGAAGCGTCGCTACTGTCCACACTATACAATAAGGGTTGTCAACTTGTTTTCAGGAAAGCTCAAATACGCTGAGTTTCCAAAATTGATTGTTATGGTGACAGAACTAATAGATACAATGCTGGAATGTCTAAACGAGCTGGTAATGGACAATTTAGGACTTCGACTGAAGGCTCTAACTGATCAATCTCGAACGTCATTTGCAAAAGTACCAACACGATCTGAAAATCACACATGGATTGTAGAAAATCTATTGGGAAATAACATGTATAAATTACTTTCAATTCCGTTGAAAGTTTGCGAGCTCTGCAGGCTTAATTTGTCGTCACATGAAATCATTGATCACCATACTGTGGTTTGGGATGAAACACGCCGTCACCTTTCGTGGGGCCTTTTGACAGAAAAAGACATTGTTACACACACGGGCAGTTTGTTTGTTGCATCAGTGAAGGCATCTTCTTATTTAGAAAAAGGTTTACCAGTCTCATTCGAAATCACAGAACAATTCGAAAAATCATTGAAGATTGATCTACTATCGGCTCGATTGAAATATGCATCTCTGTTGTTGAAAATTGGACAGGTTGAAAGCGCTGCAAAGCTTTTGTTTGACATAGAAGCAAGTCTACCTCCAGAAGTTTGTGAGTTCAGTATGCATTTACCAACCTTTCGTACTCCTGGTCCAGAATTGGTTAAAACTATTACTGAGAAATCAATCACTGCAGCTGTGCAAGCGCATGTCGCCTCTTGTGTAATATATACTCCTCTAGAAGTCAACTGCGGACCTAAGCATTTAGCCTACGAAATGTACAGAACAGTGACTGATGATGACAAAAGAGACAGAAACAACAGAGAACTTTGGATGTGCTGTGCAGTGACCGATTCAATACCATACCTTTACTATTTGCAGTATCTTGTTTACAAGCAAATGTGTTCAAGCGAGAAAGCAAAATCTGCAATTTCGAAGCTAAGGAATAAGGTTTCCGACGATGGCGAGGATATGTGTTGCAAGGAAAACCCAGTGATGAATAGGAACCTGGAAACATCATTGAATCTCCTTGGGAACTGTTACGAGCTTGAAGACGACCACAAACGCGCCTGGGAATGTTATACAATGTCTGTAGCATTGTGTCCCATGAATAACGCTGCACGATGGCACATGTTGGTTATGCTGATAAACTTTTATCAATTGGTATCAAAATAAAATTTAATACATAGAAAAACTAAAACAAGTTCAACTCGGTCTCGAAAAGTGTTCATAAAGTATTTGATTCATGTGTAGACGATCTAACAGTATATACGGATAATGGAGTACGCAACGGCTCACAAAATTAAACATTGTTTTCATTTTTGATAGCGTTCGTCAAAGTAGTCAATATCAGTTAAGATTTATATAAAACTAATGCTTTCAATTATATGAAATATATTTTTTGCATACGCATTGAAGAAATTAAGTACGGACTTTTATACATTGTACGGCTTCTTCCTGTGTAATATTACACTCATCTGTAATCCGTACTATATGATTCAGGATTCTGATCTCTTGTCAACAAGAAGGTACTTTACTGATTTATATTCACTTAACCGATCCGCAGAGTTTCAGTTATGTTGCTCTGTTGAATTTTGAACCATCAAGGAATTTAATTCTAATTCTTCTGAATTGGTATGCTATTGAATAAACATCTAAATTGAATCGCAATGTAATGAAGTGAATGCACTTACACATGTTTTTTTTAAATTAATTATGGACTTAGTGAGAGGTTTGGTATGTTTACAAACTTGTTTTAACCCCCAATGCTTTGGATTGACCGTTTCAAGGTGGGGCTCCTATTTTAATCCTTTTTTATTTTGTTGTTACATACATTGCCCTATTTTGAATGAGTAATTAGTCAAGTGCCTTTTACAAAGAACATTCGGATTGTGATTAGATTTCTATTGTGTATCCATGTTTTCTTCTACCAGTCTTTTTGTGTTAAATATTTTGCGTGCTATTTTTTATGGTGTTTGTTTAAATGTCGAACATGCCATGGTCTTATTTTTAAATTAACACCCCCTGTACGTCGATAATCCAAACTGAGTAGGATAATTCAAACTGAAGAAAACAAAGGNTTCTTAGCAAAAATCCAATTTAGGCGGAAAGTGTCGTCCCTGATTAGCCTGTGCGGACTGCACAGGCTAATCTGGGATGAAACTTTACGCACAAGCATTTTGCCCAGTTTTCCCAGAACACGACTTATTTGTGCATGAACTCTTCCTCTGGATCTTATCTATGCAAATTCATCTCTGTAATATGTAATGTATCTTGATATTTATTTGAAATGATTATGTATAATATGTTTATTATTGATTCTAATACATTGTTTGCCCACATTCTTCCACACGACGTGAAAAACGCGTTTTTTTTTTATAATCTGCTGACGTATGATGCCCATACTTCTGTTTACTTATTTGTGGCGTTTTCTGAGAAAACTGGGCAAAATGCTTGTGCGTAAATTTTCATCCCAGATTAGCCTGTGCAGTCCGCACAGGCTAATCAGGGACAACAATTTCCGCTTTTATAGAATTTTTCGTTTGAATGAAGTCTCTTCTTAGCAAAAATCCAATTTAGGCGGAAAGTGTCGTCCCTGATTAGCCTGTGCGGACTGCACAGGCTAATCTGGGATGAAACTTTACGCACAAGCATTTTGCCCAGTTTTCCCAGAACACGACTTATTTGTGCATGAACTCTTCCTCTGGATCTTATCTATGCAAATTCATCTCTGTAATATGTAATGTATCTTGATATTTATTTGAAATGATTATGTATAATATGTTTATTATTGATTCTAATACATTGTTTGCCCACATTCTTCCACACGACGTGAAAAACGCGTTTTTTTTTTATAATCTGCTGACGTATGATGCCCATACTTCTGTTTACTTATTTGTGGCGTTTTCTGAGAAAACTGGGCAAAATGCTTGTGCGTAAATTTTCATCCCAGATTAGCCTGTGCAGTCCGCACAGGCTAATCAGGGACAACAATTTCCGCTTTTATAGAATTTTTCGTTTGAATGAAGTCTCTTCTTAGCAAAAATCCAATTTAGGCGGAAAGTGTCGTCCCTGATTAGCCTGTGCGGACTGCACAGGCTAATCTGGGATGAAACTTTACGCACAAGCATTTTGCCCAGTTTTCCCAGAACACGACTTATTTGTGCATGAACTCTTCCTCTGGATCTTATCTATGCAAATTCATCTCTGTAATATGTAATGTATCTTGATATTTATTTGAAATGATTATGTATAATATGTTTATTATTGATTCTAATACATTGTTTGCCCACATTCTTCCACACGACGTGAAAAACGCGTTTTTTTTTTATAATCTGCTGACGTATGATGCCCATACTTCTGTTTACTTATTTGTGGCGTTTTCTGAGAAAACTGGGCAAAATGCTTGTGCGTAAATTTTCATCCCAGATTAGCCTGTGCAGTCCGCACAGGCTAATCAGGGACAACAATTTCCGCTTTTATAGAATTTTTCGTTTGAATGAAGTCTCTTCTTAGCAAAAATCCAATTTAGGCGGAAAGTGTCGTCCCTGATTAGCCTGTGCGGACTGCACAGGCTAATCTGGGATGAAACTTTACGCACAAGCATTTTGCCCAGTTTTCCCAGAACACGACTTATTTGTGCATGAACTCTTCCTCTGGATCTTATCTATGCAAATTCATCTCTGTAATATGTAATGTATCTTGATATTTATTTGAAATGATTATGTATAATATGTTTATTATTGATTCTAATACATTGTTTGCCCACATTCTTCCACACGACGTGAAAAACGCGTTTTTTTTTTATAATCTGCTGACGTATGATGCCCATACTTCTGTTTACTTATTTGTGGCGTTTTCTGAGAAAACTGGGCAAAATGCTTGTGCGTAAATTTTCATCCCAGATTAGCCTGTGCAGTCCGCACAGGCTAATCAGGGACAACAATTTCCGCTTTTATAGAATTTTTCGTTTGAATGAAGTCTCTTCTTAGCAAAAATCCAATTTAGGCGGAAAGTGTCGTCCCTGATTAGCCTGTGCGGACTGCACAGGCTAATCTGGGATGAAACTTTACGCACAAGCATTTTGCCCAGTTTTCCCAGAACACGACTTATTTGTGCATGAACTCTTCCTCTGGATCTTATCTATGCAAATTCATCTCTGTAATATGTAATGTATCTTGATATTTATTTGAAATGATTATGTATAATATGTTTATTATTGATTCTAATACATTGTTTGCCCACATTCTTCCACACGACGTGAAAAACGCGTTTTTTTTTTATAATCTGCTGACGTATGATGCCCATACTTCTGTTTACTTATTTGTGGCGTTTTCTGAGAAAACTGGGCAAAATGCTTGTGCGTAAATTTTCATCCCAGATTAGCCTGTGCAGTCCGCACAGGCTAATCAGGGACAACAATTTCCGCTTTTATAGAATTTTTCGTTTGAATGAAGTCTCTTCTTAGCAAAAATCCAATTTAGGCGGAAAGTGTCGTCCCTGATTAGCCTGTGCGGACTGCACAGGCTAATCTGGGATGAAACTTTACGCACAAGCATTTTGCCCAGTTTTCCCAGAACACGACTTATTTGTGCATGAACTCTTCCTCTGGATCTTATCTATGCAAATTCATCTCTGTAATATGTAATGTATCTTGATATTTATTTGAAATGATTATGTATAATATGTTTATTATTGATTCTAATACATTGTTTGCCCACATTCTTCCACACGACGTGAAAAACGCGTTTTTTTTTTATAATCTGCTGACGTATGATGCCCATACTTCTGTTTACTTATTTGTGGCGTTTTCTGAGAAAACTGGGCAAAATGCTTGTGCGTAAATTTTCATCCCAGATTAGCCTGTGCAGTCCGCACAGGCTAATCAGGGACAACAATTTCCGCTTTTATAGAATTTTTCGTTTGAATGAAGTCTCTTCTTAGCAAAAATCCAATTTAGGCGGAAAGTGTCGTCCCTGATTAGCCTGTGCGGACTGCACAGGCTAATCTGGGATGAAACTTTACGCACAAGCATTTTGCCCAGTTTTCCCAGAACACGACTTATTTGTGCATGAACTCTTCCTCTGGATCTTATCTATGCAAATTCATCTCTGTAATATGTAATGTATCTTGATATTTATTTGAAATGATTATGTATAATATGTTTATTATTGATTCTAATACATTGTTTGCCCACATTCTTCCACACGACGTGAAAAACGCGTTTTTTTTTTATAATCTGCTGACGTATGATGCCCATACTTCTGTTTACTTATTTGTGGCGTTTTCTGAGAAAACTGGGCAAAATGCTTGTGCGTAAATTTTCATCCCAGATTAGCCTGTGCAGTCCGCACAGGCTAATCAGGGACAACAATTTCCGCTTTTATAGAATTTTTCGTTTGAATGAAGTCTCTTCTTAGCAAAAATCCAATTTAGGCGGAAAGTGTCGTCCCTGATTAGCCTGTGCGGACTGCACAGGCTAATCTGGGATGAAACTTTACGCACAAGCATTTTGCCCAGTTTTCCCAGAACACGACTTATTTGTGCATGAACTCTTCCTCTGGATCTTATCTATGCAAATTCATCTCTGTAATATGTAATGTATCTTGATATTTATTTGAAATGATTATGTATAATATGTTTATTATTGATTCTAATACATTGTTTGCCCACATTCTTCCACACGACGTGAAAAACGCGTTTTTTTTTTATAATCTGCTGACGTATGATGCCCATACTTCTGTTTACTTATTTGTGGCGTTTTCTGAGAAAACTGGGCAAAATGCTTGTGCGTAAATTTTCATCCCAGATTAGCCTGTGCAGTCCGCACAGGCTAATCAGGGACAACAATTTCCGCTTTTATAGAATTTTTCGTTTGAATGAAGTCTCTTCTTAGCAAAAATCCAATTTAGGCGGAAAGTGTCGTCCCTGATTAGCCTGTGCGGACTTCACAGGCTAATCTGGGATGAAACTTTCCGCACAAGTATTTTGCCCAGTTTTCCCAGAACACGACTTATTTGTGCGTGAACTCTTCCTCTGGATCTTATCTATGCAAATTCATCTCTGTAATAAATTAAAAACGGAAACTTTACCATTTAAATATTCCTTACAAATACCTTTACAATATGTAGATATACCTAACATAGACAATCATGGATGTGTTCAAAACACGGGTCGGCTAAAGCTTCCTTGATAAAACGCTCGACTACAAAATCCGCGGTTGGCGTGGTTCGATTTACGACCAAACCACATTACTTTGGGATTCGTCATGATTTTTTTCTGCAACTACATCTGATTAAAGATGATTTACGAGTGGAACACTTTTGAAAAAGGTGAAAAGTCCAAATAATCAAAACAGACAGTCTGATATTTTTCTCGAGCAAGCCATTTTGCTAGTAGTGCATTGCTGGTTTGGATTTACAGGGCAAAGGTATTTATCAGAATGAGTAAAGCCGCATACACCACTCAAAAATAAAAAAGGGCAAGGATCAAGCAATCATTAAGCAAGACTAATGGTTCTTGTGCTCTACGCATCCCTTCCGTGAGATCGATCTAACAAGCCAAGATGGATGTTATTAGACACGATACATATCTTGCGGATGATTCCGGAGATAGGCGATGTATCACGATTGCGGAAAACACCGGAGATAGTCGTTGTATCACGATTGCGGAAAACTTGCGCGTAGGCGAGTAACAATCAGCACAGAAATTAGCCGGAGATAACAAGTTGAAAAAAACAGCGAACTTTGATTCGTGTCAAGTTCTTTCTAAAATATCCAATGACATACCTTTTTATATCTTATATGCATACAGTTTAGAATGCTTTTAAGAAAATGTATGGTTATGCGGGGTCCGTACGTGCAAAATATAGATTTTATTTTGTACGCTCTACTAAAGCTGAAGATTTTAAATTAAATTACATAAGGATTTAAATGAGTATATTTTGACCTTAATATATATATGTGTCACAAAAAGCAAACTCCAACATTTGATACCCTTGTGGCATCTGTATTAAACTACTCATCCGAGATATAAGGAACTGCACGAACAAGCGATATATAGAGACCTCGCACACCATTTTTTGTAAGAAAATACTATGCGTAAACAAGTCGCGAATGTTAAACGAAACGTGCAGTCAATTTATGGCAGTAATATGCCACCAAAGCCATTGGCGAATATAATAGAACAATATTTACACAATCTGTATCGATATAACATTAAATTTAGATGCTTAAAATAACCCAATGTATTTTCAATTGCATTTCATTTTTTGAAATTAATCAATTAATATTCGTTCTTCATTCGTATTGTATGCGTTCAGCGTATGCGCTTTAGTCATTGCATAGGAGGCGTTACTGATTCAAGGAGGTGGGACTATCCGCACTTACGGTTGGTACGACATTAACAAATCGTGCGACGTGTAAAAATCATGCGCATGTCATCCATTATCTAATATACGGCTCAAAGCTATATAATCGAATGTATTGCAGGCACAATGAAGATTTAAGAATAGGTATCAGGTAGCATAGAAAAGTGGGCAAAATAAATTTTAAAGAACAGTTCGCAATAGTTTAACAAAGCACGCGTGTCTTATCGAAAGAAAAAAATGCATTAAATCTTGATATAAGATAACTTGATAGAAATCAGAACATGGATTCCCGTCGCAAGAAAGGGGACGAATTTGCCAGTGCAGATACAGATAAAGCTTAATATTTATCACAATTATACACAAATGGGAAAAAACATGACTGTAAAAGCTTCAATAATTATCAATACAGTAGCAAGTGATTTAATGTGCATACATATAATTTAACTTAATATGTACATTACACAGTAAGAAAAAAAGTTTATAATCGCTAACTATCACATTTAAACATTATCTTATAACCGGGAATACTGCTATTGGTAGCGGCTTTGAATTACCGACGAGGTGTCGTTAAGTTTGTAGCTAGTTCAGTCTCAGTGCTGTGCAGCATACACGGTTAATACAGATAGTTCGATGTGTTTGAAATTGAAAATAAGTTTATACGTATAAGAAACTGCAGTTATCAAAGAACATGCATTCACACAAACTTTGGTTATTATTGACAAATTACCAAAGTAGCGCATTAAAAGCGTGTACTTATTCGTTGACAATAAAAGCTCTCAATATTAATCACCGACACATTTCAGAAATAGTCGTTGTATTCCGAATGTTCACTTGGGTGTTTTTTATCCCGTGCGTACAGGTTATGGGAGAATAATGTCCGATTCGATTATTGTTTTTGTCTAGTAACTCTACTCATTCAAACGTATATACATGATATTTCATATATTGGCTAGGCACGATTTAAACACGTGATTTATATAAAGCTGTTTTGAATATAACTATTTTTAGTTTTGAATTATTGACCATTGCGTGCTCAGAAAAGAAGTACCTGTACATATGTTACGCATGATAAATACAAGAGTCATTTTATGCGCGCGGTTAAACCAGCCCCTAAATTATGCCATCCCGATCATTTTCTACCAGCGTTTACTGGCCCTCTAAACATTGGCCTTTCATCGTGTCATATTTCGATGTTCCGATAAAGATTAAAATGAATTAATTACAATTAAATGGGTTATGAACAACGAGTCCAAAAAATAAAATAATTTGTATTTAAAGGGACGTGTTCACAGATTTTGACATATTTTGAAAATTGTCATGAAATGCTCTAAATTTATAACAATAAACATCAGAACCAACTTAAGTTCTCGTCATGATAAATATGGTTTTCACAGTGTAATTCTGGAAACCTAGGTTCTCATGAGAACTAT
>VMBQ01005362.1:39208-71298 GCA_007657795.1 Dreissena rostriformis | reverse complement strand
CTTTAAAACACACGTGTACACTTGTTTTATATCAACCGTTTTGTTATGACAACTGTACACTTAAAATGACATTTGTTCAAATATGCACATTCCGAATCAATGCGTATTGTTCTGAACAACTCGACAGTGCTATGATTACACTGTTATGTAGTGTAATTGAAGAATTAATACAATTTCATATATTGCTGGACAGAGGTGTGAATATAGGTTACACAAGTATCAATACAGCACTTACGGTTACTTGATATATATTTGTTTTCAAATACAGGATGCCCGTACGACAGTTGTGATTTGACAATATCGCGTATATGTTCCGATCAATACCGTTCTGTTAGATATGCAAAACAGTTTGTTTTATTTGTCAATACAAGATCTCTTTAGCCAGTAAAGAGATGTGTTAATTGGTTGTTATTCTGACGATACCTAAGGTACTGCCAGCACATACAATCATCACTTAATGAGCATACGTGAATTGAAGCAAAATGCTGATTAGAAAAGTGTATGACTCACCATGAATCAGTTAATATTCGCAGCACTTCAACCTAGAATTTATTTCGGATAATTTCCTATTCTTTTCTTTATCATCGACTACAGTGATGCTTCCTCTATCTAATGTATTTACATGTATTTCAAATATATTTATATTGTCTAGAAATGAGAAAATGTATACTGATTGATAATGTATTTTTTTATAATTTTATAAAATGACACATTTTGTTTGTACCAGCAGACAATCGGATTTTCCAAAAAGCTAGATATTCTGGGATTCATCAAGTGTGGCCTTTTACCCTGTGAAGTAAAATATACCTAAACATGATCAATTGTCCAACAAACGCAATATGGTTGCGTCGTATCATGATTGCAGCCTACATTTACGATTTAAAATATCACAACGCTTCTGCGTTTTTGTTAAGCTGTTATCGAATCCTTTAATGTAAGCAAACTGCAGTCAATTACGGCATACTCCTGAGTTAAAAATTATGTCTACACTCTCTGGCTGGATTTGTTGTCCTGTTATGACTTCATTCGCTGCTGCCATTCTATTAATTCGGTTAACTTCTGATAATTTATGGCATTTATGTATTTCGCGTGATTGGTTGTCTAACACATATTTGGCCTGAAAAAAAACATGTGACCTATTATAATTTCTATAACACTAATGTAAGACAGTGTAAACCATAGAACGAAGTTCGTGAAGATACGTAATGAGCGACTACCATCGACATAGAGGCACTGATGTCGTGCTATTTGATTTCAGACGGATTATATTGTTTAATGAAACTATTGAATATTTGATGTAGAGCAGATTAAGCCTGATGTGACAACATTACTTATTAAAGTAAGTAGTTAGTGCAATATCTGCCAGTACATGTCGTTAGGTAAATCATAGTGTATTCCAGTTTCTACTAACACACGATTTGATGTCTTCTAATGTGTATGCGTATGCTTCAAAGATAGACTCTTGTGTATGACTTTCAAACATTCGCTTTATTAACTTGTTTGTATTACAAGATGCCTTATGTTTCGTGATAAGCAAANATCCCAGATTAGCCTGTGCATTCCGCACAGGGTAATCAGGGATGACAATTTCCGCTTTTATGGATTTTTTCGTTTTAATGATGTCTCTTCTAAGCGAAAATCCAGTTTAGGCGGAAAGTGTCGTCCCGGATTAGCCTGTGCGGACTGCACAGGCTAATCTGGGATGACAATTTACGCACAAGCATTTTGCCCAGTTTTCTCAGAACACGCGACATATAATCATTCTTATGATTCTCAGAGGCCCCTCTGTAGAGGCATACAGGTTTGAAAGCTGCCTTTCAAGCACACAGCATCTAGTGAAGCCATTACTGCCAGTAGAGGAACTCTCAGGACAAGACGTCTACATTTTCTCCTACTTCTTTGACAGGGCAAAAGATGCGGGCCTTATAGGTACACAAAGACAGTTCTGGCTTCAATTTTGTTTTGACAAGAAGCCTGGTAGATTTTCTTATATCTTTGGCAGGGTAAAGTATGCAGGACTTAAATTTTAAAAGGTCACCAAAATTGGTTCTTGCTTTCCAATTTGCTTCTAACAGGAAGCTGTGGTGGATTATTGTACTTTTTACAGGAAAAATGGGTTGTAGCTTAAATTTGCTTAAAATAGAAATTTATATTGTCCCTACACAGCCGACAGGCTAATCTTGGACACCACTTCACGCACATGCATTATTCAAATAAATTTGTATATGGATCTTTCACAAAAACAAAATGTAACTTGCTTCCTCATCAATTTTGTGGGTCGTCAGTTTATTTTTTCCTCTTTATAGGTTCATCAGGGGGTACTGCAACTGTTGGTGATTTTAAGGCAGCAGCACAGAAAGGTGAATATTTAATGCTTTCCAGTGGTTAATAGAGAAATACCATTGAATAAAAACTGATAATTTACTGTTTCAAACACTTTTTACTGTGAAATTACGTCTTTTTTTTACGTAATGACGTCATTATTCCAGCAAAATTCTCCAGTTAAACTTTTTAACCATATAAATAAACGGTTAAAAAAAGCATAAAATAAAAAGGAAATGTGTTGGATTTGGTCGAATATCGATTTTAATTCACCTGTGATCATAGAATTTTTTTTATTTTCTATGATCACTCTTGAATTAAAATTGATATTCCACCAAATTCACCAAATATCCTCTATATATTTACAGGTGATTTGTATGCTTTGGTAATAAACATCGCATAAAAGGATCACTCCTATATGGAAACTGACATTAAGTTGATTTATGAAAATGCTTTTATTTAAAGCCTCCTACAAGACTGTTAGCATTTTGGATTTTCAATTGACATGGAAATCACAGTCATGTGTAATTTGTATATCGTGACTTGTTCATGAAATTTAGCTGTGTGGTGTTAACTAGATATTATTCATAACTGTTGGTAATTAATACTTTCCAACACAACTTTTTTGAACTCTTACCTGAAGGTTTTGTCCTTTTAAGAGAGTTGTAAAGGAAGCTGTATGAACACATATCATCTTCACGCAAGGATACTGGGTTGATACAACCTGTGGAATATCAGAGACTTTCATCTGGAGTGTTGTTACAATATGAGCCTTGTTCTGGGAATTATGGTCGTTTTCCGCCTTAACTCTTTAAGTGCTGGAACCGAATTTTGAAGGCCTTTGCAAACAATTTGGATCCAGATGAGACGCCACAGAACGTGGCGTCTCATCAGGATCCAAACTGTTTGCTATTCTGATAGTATTCTTTGATTTTTTTTAAAGAAAATGCTAATTTTAGAAATTCAGCAGATGACATTTTAGCAGATGACAAATTTCCCAGCATGCAAAGGGTTAACTGGATTTTTGTGAAGAAAATACTTCCTTTTAGCTATAAATTCCATACAAGCGGAAAGTGTCGTTCCTGATTAGCCTGTGCAGACTGCAGAGGCTAATCTGGGATGACACTTTACGCACATGCATAAAGCTTAGATTTCTCGGAATGAGGCTCGTATTGTCATATAGGGGTGTCTATACGTTCAACTTAGTGTAAACTGACAGTAGCTTGACAGGTGGAGGCTCTACCGAAGACCATCATCCTTGCCTCCTGACTCCAAGTTTAGTGGCGAACAAAAAGAAAAGTTGAAACTTACTAATTGCTTAATTGCATGAAATTCATTGAGGTTATAAAGAAATTCTTGAGTCCGTTTTCTGTGAATAAACAATCTTTTGCGTATTTGGAAAAAAAGTTGTATAATGATTATGAATACTTTCTGGATTGAACCCAGGTCCTTCTGGTTGCAAGACAGACACTATATACCATATACACTACGCCTCTTTCAAAATGTTCTGTTGGATAATGAATTCCTTTGTCCTTAATTTGAATCCTTAAGGTGAGATTTGACATTAGTTGTGTAAGAAATGTTATTGAGCCTCGCTCTGTGAAAAGGGGGTTAAATGCATGTGCGTAAAGTGTCGTCCCAGATAAGCCTGTGCATTCCGCACAGGCTAATCAGGGACGACACTTTCCATTGTATTTTACGTTTTAAGGCAGAAAGTTTCGTCCCTGATAAGTCTGTGCGGACTGCACATGCTCATCTGGGACAACATTTACACACATGCATTTAACCCCATTTTCTCAGAGCCGGACTCAATCGCTAATTTACCAGTTGACTGATATTTGCCTTTGCAGCGTTCACAAAAGCTGACAAGAGGCACCCATGGTTAGCTCTTGACCTTGCGTACATTTACTCTCTGCTCAGTACTGGCTACCACATATCTGACTCCACCAGTGTCCATGTAAGTCATGTTCTTATATACTTATCAGGGCTTTTTTTCCTTGCTAGAGAATGGCTGTTTTTCACAAATTTTAGAAGTTTGCCACTCAAATTTTCACTATTTACAGAAGTTTGCAACTCAAATTTTCACAATTTAAAAAAGTTTGTGACTCATTTTTTCACAATTTTGGACAGTTTGTGACTCATTTTTTCACAATTCCGAACAGTTTGCGACTCTTCTTCACAAAAATGGGAAAAAAAGCCCTGCTTATTGGGACTGATTCTGGTTTGTTCTTACTTTTATACACTTCAATAAGAAACAAAACAGTAACCCTCAATATCATGACCGTTTCCAAACCATATGTTTGACAGTGGTGTTATTTAAGAAACTCTTCAGAAAAAATTATGTGCCTTTCACAAACTCTTTTATTGGAAATTAATAATGAACAAGTAAGAACCATTTCAACTAAATTTTAGTCTAGAAAGTATGAAATCAGAAGATTATAGGAACAATAACACCGGTGTATTCCAAATTGCAAATATATGTCTCTGTCCTAGAATACTGCATAATAGCAATGCGAGTACATATCAATCAAATGCCCCACCTTGTTTTCTTATCCTTGGTGATAATATCATATTTCTTTGGTAATATGGCTCTTTGAATCAATTGAGCATTGCTCGGGGTATAATGGACTTCATCCATGTGCATTAAGTGTTGTCCCATATTAGCCTGTGCAGTTTGCACAGGCTAATCAGGCATGACACTTTCCTCTTTTATGGAATTTTTCGTTAAAAGAAAGTCTCTTCCACATGAAAATTCAGCCTATTGGTTAGGGGTGAACAAATTGTACAAAGGTGCTCAGTTGGGTGATAATTTAATATTTATTTGTTGCCAGCTGAAGAAGAAGATAGCGGACGTAGAGGTGAGCTGGGCGTTGGGGGCTGCCTTTGAGGTGCTTACGGAGGAGGGCCTGCTCAGATAACGGACGCATTTCCACGGCCTGCTCTGCCATTACCCAAAATCAGCAAATTGCTACAAACTAAAAAATTAAGCTCCATTAATTTCCATTTGGCTATTACTTTTTCTTCATAAAACCCTGTTACACTGATAAAATGGAAAGAATTTCTGTGTGAAGAATTTTCTAAATTTGGCTAAAGAAAATTTTGAGCCAGGGCCCTGATGACCACTGAATAATGTGGGGCAGTGCAAAACCGCGCTAAACGTGTTCAGAATATGGCTGATATAGCATTGTTTTGAACTGAACCATGGTAATGACACTTTATGAAGATGGCGGTCGATTAAGCTGTTTTAAGAGAACTTGAAACTAAAGTTGCGCTCAAATGTGAAAAATTAGGATCAAAATTAATTTTCTGTGTGAAATAATATGCAATATTTTGTTATCCTGTATTTATTATTTAAGGAATATTAAATTCATTGTAAATGTTATTTGTAATAGTATAGGATTAATAAAATATAATTTAATATATTCCAACAAAAAACGGACTGCTGAATGGGTGTATTGATTTGTTTACTGTGTATTGCCAGAATATTTATTGTGTGTTTCCTTTAACTTTTATTAAACGTCCATGCATGTAATAATCCCAGAAAGTCTTTCATGTATTTTACATATTTGGGCTGTATATTGTTTATAGTGACATGTATGCGTTCTGAGGTGCTGATGTTTTTTTGCCAGAATTGATTGGTCCGATAGTTTGATTGTAAGATAACTTTGATACAGAAAGTTTTTAACTCTTTTAGTGCTGGAACCGAATTTTGAAGGCCTTTGCAAACATTTTGGATACAGATGAGACGCCACAGAACGTGGCGTCTCATCAGGATCCAAACTGTTTGCTATTCTGATAGTATTCTTTAAAAAAAAAATCGAAGAAAATGCTTATTTTAGAAATTCAGCAGACAACATTTTAGCAGACGACAAATTTCCCAGCATGCAAAGGGTTAAGCAGTTGTACCAATTCTTCTGGAAATGTTGGATCTGAAAACAAATTGTATGTAAATTTTTTGTGATTGTTGAATTGACTGTCTGGTTACTAATGCCAACATAAAAGCAGTTCTTTTGGCCACATGATTGTCGAAGTAGGCATCCTTTTTCAGTTGTGCAGATAATAATTTGTGAAGTTTTTGTGCTTTCCATACAAAACTTACCAAGATTTCAGTAGGCAAAAAGGAAAGGGTAGTTGGGATTTTTTTCTTTAAAAACTGTCATACATGTGAGCGCTCTGGGCTCTGGACAATAATTATTGTGAATTGCTTTATAATGTTTTACTTGATAAGGGGGAAAGTCATATGACATTGAAATGTGTTTTAAACTGTGGTATAATTTTATTTTTTAGGACGAGGTCTTTTTGTCTTTGATTTACACCAATGGTTGGGATGTGGTATATATTTCACATTTTTAAGTATTAATGTATTACTTTTGAAAGGTGAGAAATGTAGGTGTTAATACCCAGTAACTTATTTTGCTTTAGTTATAGAAAAAAGTCTGACACTACTGATCTGATGAAATCCAGACTGCACCAAGTATTGAGTATTTATTGTTACAAGATTTAAAGAATATTGTTGATGTTGCTTATTGAAATGCCGTCCATTTGGTGAATCTTTATGATTTTTCTATAACTTGATTGGTGCAAGAAAAACAAAGCATGCCTGTATATTATATGTTTTTCAATTAATATGATACTATGTGGTGTTTTTGATGCAGATTTTGCTTAATTTTGCTAAAAAAAGACTCCTGTTATTTCATCTGTAATGACACACATACACACACGTTTGCCTTTTGATATGCTGTTAGTGCTAGAAGCTGAGTCTGTCCATACAAGGCATGTTATTACAGACAAGTTTTAACCCTTTTCATGCGGGGAAATTTGTCGTCTGCTAAAATGTCGTCTGCTGAATTTCTAAAATTGGCATTTTCTTCGATTTTTTTTTTCAAAGAATACTTTCATAATAGCAAACAGTTTGGATCCTGATGAGACGCCACGTTTTGTGGCGTCTCATCTGGATCAAAACTGTTTGCAAAGGCCTTCAAAATTCGGTTCCAGCACTGAAAGAGTTAAGAGGCATATCAAATGCACAAAGTTCTTTAATCATATTGGAGTTTAATTTGGTTTGTTAACTGTACTCCAGCATAAAATTCATATCCGTATCCACAGACTCGCCACCTAATAATTGATTTGGAGTGAAGCCAATCTTTAAAATAGCCACGTCTATTGCCATATGCGCCCAGAAGAGCTCTATAGTAGCCTGTTTATGGGCACAGTCTGAACATAAGCTACCCCGTCTGCTATAAAGTCACCCAAGGTTTTCTGGTCTCACTAGTGGATATGTTAGCTTCTGCCCAGACTGTGTAAATGCTGGCTGCATATGGTATAACCCTTTGAGCGCTGGAACCGGATTTTGAAGGCCTTTGCAAACAGTTTGGATCCAGATGAGACGCCACAGAACGTGGCGTCTCATCAGGATACAGACTGTTTGCAATTCTGATAGTATTCTTTGAAAAATAATTCGAAGAAAATGCTAATTTTAGAAATTCAGCAGACGACATTTTAGCAGATGACAATTTCCCAGCTTGCAAAGGGTTAAGACCCATTTAGATTTGGCATGATGCAGCTCAAATATCCATTTTCATGACATTTATACGTATACCCTTTTGAACAATGTTGATCTGCTCGCAATGATCTAATACTGTTTACTTCATGTACTATACTTTTTCTTGTTGCTGTGCTTCCACTTATTATATGGATACAGGATACTCTATAATCCATTTGAGCCACGCTCTGAGAAAAGGGGGTTTAATGCATGTGCGTACGTATGTCCGCACGGGCTAATCAGGAAAGACACTTCATGCTTTTGTGATATTTTTTGTTTAAAGAAAGTCTTTTCTTAGCAAAAATCCAGTTAAGGCGGAAAGTGTCGTCCCTTATTAGCCTGTGCCGACTGCACAGGCAAATCTGGGATGACACTTTACGCATATGCATTAAACCCCTTTTTCTCTGAGTGTGTCTCATTTATTTGTCCAGGTGTGGTGTTTTCAGCCTGTTCATGATCTGTTGGAAAGTTTTCCTTCTGATGTTATAATGTTTATAAACATTTAACTGCGGTACAACTTCTCTATCAATGGAATTACAATATATTTATATTTATTAACATCATGAAGTAGTTTTTAATCAGAGCTTGTCATTGACTTTTTAATGTTTCTAAATGATNACCAAGATTTCAGTAGGCAAAAAGGAAAGGGTAGTTGGGATTTTTTCTTTTAAAACTGTCATACATGTGAGCGCTCTGGGCTCTGGACAATAATTATTGTGTATTGCTTTATAATGTTTTACTTGATAAGGGGGAAAGTCATATGACATTGAAATGTTTTTTAAACTGTGGTATAATTTTATTTGATATTTATTAGGACGAGGTCTTTTTGTCTTTGATTTACACCAATGGTTGGGATAGTTATAGAAAAAAGTCTGACACTACTGATCTGATGAAATCCAGACTGCACCAAGTATTGAGTATTTATTGTTACAAGATTTAAAGAATATTGTTGATGTTGCTTATTGAAATGCCGTCCATCTGGTGAATCTTTATGATTTTACTATAACTTGATTGGTGCAAGAAAAACAAAGTATGCCTGTATATTATATGTTTTTCAATTAATATGATACTATTTGGTGTTTTTGACGCAGATTTTGCTTTATTTTGCTAAAAAAAGACTCCTGTTATTTCACCTGTAATGACACACACACGCACATGTTAGCCTTTTGATATGCTGTTAGTGCTAGAGGCTGAGCCTGTCCATACAAGCCATGTTATCACAGACAAGTTTGAGAGGCATATCAAATGCACAATGTTCTTTAATCATATTGGAGTTTAATTTGGTTTGTTAACTGTACTCCAGCATAAAATTCATATCCGTATCCACAGACTCGCCACCTAATTGATTTGGAGTGAAGCAAATCTTTAAATAAGCCATGTCTATTGCCATATGCGCCCAGAAGAGCTCTATAGTAGCCTGTTTATCGGCACAGTCTGAAACATAAGCTACCCCGTCTGCTATAAAGTCACCCAAGGTTTCGTGGTCTCACTAGTGGATATGTTAGCTTCTGCCCAGACTGTGTAAATGCTGGCCACAGAACGTGGCGCCTCATCAGGATCCAAACTGTTTGCAATTCTGATAGTATTCTTTGAAAAATAATTCGAAGAAAATGCTAATTTTAGAAATTCAGCAGACGACATTTTAGAAGATGACAATTTCCCAGCATGCAAAGGGTTAAGACCCATTTAGATTTGGCATTATGCAGCTCAAATATCCATTTTCATGACATTTATATACCCTTTTGAACAATGGTGATCTGCTCGCAATGATCTAATACTGTTTACTTCATGTACTATACTTTTTCTTGTTGCTGTGCTTCCACCTATTATATGGATACACGATACTCTATAATCCATTTGAGCCACGCTCTGAGAAAAGGGGGTTTAATGCATGTGCGTACGTATGTCCGCACGGGCTAATCAGGAAAGACACTTCATGCTTCTGTGATATTTCTTGTTTAAAGAAAGTCTTTTCTTAGCAAAAATCCAGTTAAGGCGGAAAGTGTCGTCCCTGATTAGCCTGTGCCGACTGCACAGGCAAATCTGGGATGACACTTTACGCATATGCATTAAACCCCTTTTTCTCAGAGTGTGACTCATTTATTTGTCTAGGTGTGGTGTTTTCAGCCTGTTCATGATCTGTTGGAAAGTTTTCCTTCTGATGTTTTAATGTTTGTAAGCATTTAACTGCGGTACAACTTCTCTATCAGTGGAATTACAATTTATTTATATTTATTAACATCATGAAGTAGTTTTTAATCAGAGCTTGTCATTGACTTTTTAATGTTTCTAAATGATTAAGTATTTTTAACATTGAAAACTGTTGTTGTGAAGAAAGTTGTTGTTTTATAGAATTTAACTTAACATGTTAGGTGACACAAATATTGCAAACTACAAAAGAGTCTTCAATACTCTATAAACAATCATGAAGTGACCACATGTGTTGTTATCATAGTTCAAATGTTACATTGTTTTTATACTTGCCAACTTTCTCACACTGGTTTTATATTTTTACCTGCGTTTATTTATACATCGAGGGACCTTTGAATAAAACTGTGAAACTGTGCTTCTTGGTTATTTTGTTTGTTCTTTACTATAAAACATGTGTCATCACAATGTTTCAGACATTATTTGAACAAGGCAGTTCAAGAGACAACCATATCACTGGCCAAGATTCTTTTCTCCTCAAAGTGGTTACCTTTACTTTGAGTCAGCATGGTTAACTTATCACCTCTGAACATCTTCTTGGTGACAATATTTGTACATGAAAATTATTCAGTAGGTATACCTGAGTAGATATAAAGGATATGAAAAAAAAATAAAGGTTAAACTTTTGACCTTAACTGACATTGAGCCTGCACGACAGACTCATGCCTTCTGAATATCGTGTCAATGACCTAAAGAGTCTAACCATTTTTCATAAAACCCCTTCAAAGGGTATAGCAGATGTTGAAAGACACAGAGGCTCAAACTTTATCAAGTGCACACACTATGCAACACAAAGAAATTCGAAATGAGCTTTTAAGAAATCAGGTTAAAATAAAAAATGTAAAACAAGTTTAAATTAAACATCAATAATTATTCCGTTTCTAATGGTTAGGCCTAATTATAGTTTGTCCATCTTAGTGTATGTTAACCTCGATTGCATGAGTTTTTCCCCTTCGTTTTAAATCGGCCATACTTTTGTTGTTGACGTATGACAACAATTAAAGAGTTTCATCTGTTTGAAGACAAGTGTCTGGTGTTGTCTGCATCAAATAAGTTTGAGTAAGGAAAATAGTTCATGAACTATATGCTGAATGGATGCTTGAATATATGTACTTAAGTGAAAACAGGGCAATTAAGTGGGGTACAGTGTTAAAGGGACTTGTTCACAAATTTTGGCATTTTTTGAAGATTGTCATTAAATGCTTTTAATTGATAAATGTAAACATCAAAACTAAAATGTCTAGAATAAAACAGGTATATTAAAGAAAGAAAAAAGTTATCCAAACCTGGGGTCGAACCAATGAGCCTTGGAGTAAAAGTTTAGCGCTAAAACCACTCGGCCTAGGCAATATAAATTGCCGCCATAGTCTTTTGATGATTTTTGCTTAGGCAGACTCTCGGCGTCAATAGTCCACTCTATCTTTTTAATAGCAAGAGTTCCGACACGAATTTCGGTCGCATCACTACTTAATAATTTAAATACACACATTTATGTGACTATTATGAAAGAACATTGCCTAAATATATATATAGCAACATATATCGAAATTTACCTGTTAATAAACAATATTTTGAGTTTGTTTCATCTAATATAAATCCTTTAGCAAAGGTTCATGTTATCTCCCTTGGTGGAGGTTAAATTCAACTATGTTTGTAACTGAGCTCGAACAAAAAAATTAAGTGTGCAATATGCGCAAAACAGTAAGAAATGAAATTGGAAATAATAATCATAAGAAGAAGAAGAAGCAAAAGAAGAATTATAACTACCTTTAACAATGTTAATAGTAGTTGATTACCCCAAAAGTAATAGGTACGAAATAGCTATGGTACAGATCATAGATCCCACTGTAACTAATTTATTCGATACAAAATGCCAAAATGGTTGCCGTTGAGAAAACGATCGTTCCATGTCTATGATTTTGAATGAAATACAGGAAATTTTTGTGATTTAAGTTCATATTTTTCAAACAACGGGTAGATTTTAGATATATACACATGTATTTTTACTGTAATTCCCATAGTAGTATTGTATTTATTTTTCGTTATGGATTTTACAGACCGGAGTTTCAGCGTTCAGATTTATTCTGAACACGAATTATTTCAGTTACACTCGGCCATCGGTGCTTCATTCATATCTTTATAAGCGGTGTATTTTATGCTTTATATAAGCAATCCACGTATGGTCACAAAATATAACGATAAGAACAGAACTCTAAAAACTATTCAATCTTTACGTGTTTGTAACGCTTTATAATTGTTATCAATTTCTAGCGATGATTGTTCGTAAAGGAAAATGTATTTTCAGTATGAGTCTCCATCGTTAGTGTTTTTTCGCTCACTGATGTAGATTGTTCATATATATTTTTTGAATCCATGACAAAAATTTGAAAATTCTCATTTTGACAAACTTTGAACGAATCCCGGACAATCGCTCCCACGGACATTCACTCCTACGCTAATTATGACAAGGCGGACAGTCGCTCCTACATTATTTTGACAATCCGGTCAGTCGCTCCTACGTTATTTTGACAACCTGGACCGTCACTCCTACATTATTTTGACAACCCGGATAATCGCTCCTACACAGGCTGACCCCGTTTGTTCGTTAGGAGTTCCATGTTGGAAGTTAATTTGAAGGTGTAGGACATTACTATATATAGTTTGTTTTCAAAGTTTGCTAAATTACAGTTAAAGAGTCGACAAACTGTAACCTAGTTTGTTAATTAGTCAATTAGTCAATTAACTAATTGAATTCACATTGATCGGCTCATGTTGAATTGGCTAACTGTTACGTAAATTTAATTGTCGGCTAATTATATGTGCATCTAATTGTAGGAAACAATGGCCATGGTGTCTAAATAATGTAGGAGCGACTGTCCGGGTTATCAAAATAATGTAGGAGCGACTGTCCGGGTTGTGAAAACTACGTAGGAGCGACTGTCCGCCTTGTCAAAATTAGCGTAGGAGCGATTGTCCGTGGGAGCGATTGTCCGGATACCACTTTGAACAGGTCCCTTTGGAGTTAACCATACGATGATTTTTCATGAAATATGTCGACCTGCCCCTTTTCAGGCGCCCTGCCATATTTTTTAGTTTGGGTAAAACCCTCACAGTACCTATCTTAGATAAGTAGCATAATCGGGATTAAAGTTATATAAATATCAATATTGTTCTGTATACAGTACCTGTTAATTATAAATAACTATTTTAAAGAATGGTTATAAAGATTCAAATCATGCTGATATTTAACATTTCTCAAAAGCAACATTGAAAATACACAAGTTGCAAAACATTAATTGTTCTTCTACTTTTCCAGGTTTCTATTTCTGTTGGATATTGTGGTGAACGCTATGAAGGCAATTATTCAAAGAGTCTCTCAAGCAAGTGTAACAGGTAATCCACAATTGTTAACTCTTTCAGTGCTGGAACCGAATTTTGAAGGCCTTTGCAAAGAGTTTGGATCCAGATGAGACGCTACAGAATGTGGTGTCTCATCAGGATCCAAACTGTTTGCTATTCCGATAGTATTCTTTGAAAAAAATCAAAGAAAATGCTAATTTTAGAAATTCAGCAGACAACATTTTAGCAGACAACAAATTTCCCAGCATGCAAAGGGTTAACTTTATAGTATTGTAATAATGTAGTTACCCTGTTATGTTGGTTAACTTACACATATTTTTTGGCTGTCACATTTTTTAGAAGCCGAAAAAACCAAACAAATTATTATTGATCACCCTCAGGACTTCGGTAAAACCTTTGTCCTAAAGCAATCATAATTTTTTTCATGAGTATATGCAAGTAATATACGGATACCATACAAGTAACAAAACTTTGCAGGGTGAGTGTGTCGCCTATAATACAATTCTATACTTAAAAATGAGCATATAATTTTTATACTGCTTAGAATCGTGAAGTTTGTAAGATAAATTTATTTGTTATTTTATGTTGTTCAAATATAAAATCTTAAAATATAGCCAAGAAAACATTTTTTCACAGTTCTGTATTTAAAAACAAGATAACAATAAATTATTAAACAATAAAGATATAATTATTTGTATATTGTTTGCCTTCATCTGTATTGTCAGATATATTGACGTAGCCTATCAATTTAGGATTCAGAATGGGTCATCAGTCATGACAAAAAGATATATCAATCCTGACATTGCCAGTTTGCATATTCACTGGAATTAATCTAAGAAACAGCAATTCATCTGGTGCCATTTAGTGAAAAGCTACCAACAGAAGGATGATTAAAACTTAAAAGACACTTTATTAGAGACAGTCCCAATATTAAGCAACTTGAAAAATATAGATCTATATTTTAATTTGTGTCCCATAATTTAGAGTCTTGGAAAATATTTATTTCACCAAATGTTGGGGGTGTCCTATTTTTTGTACCCAAACATATGGAATAATTATTTTAAGTAAGTTAATTTTATCATCTGGTCAATATCATTGAATGACAATAAACGTGATCTATATAAAAGTTTATAATATTAATAAAAATGTGATTATTTTGATGCTAAGCAAAAGTCATAACTTGTTTTGAGCAGGAATTTTAATTATTCATCATTCCTTAGCTTTTGTTTAGTGCAACATGTACCATTGTGTCCACAGTTGATGGCAATGTAGTGAGCAGTATTGGAAAAGGCCTATGTGTATTGGTTGGCATTGGAAGAAAGGATGCACCAAAAGATGCTGAATGGCTGTAAGTTGACATTACCTTTATAATTATTATGCCCCCTTCTTCGAAGAAGAGGGGGTATATTGTTTTTGGCCTGTCTGTCTGTCATTCTGTCCCAAAACTGGTTAAAGTTTGTTCATTACTTTTGCAATATTGAAGATAGCAACTTCATATTTGGAATGCATGTGTATCTCATGGAGCTGCACATTTTGAGTGGTGAAAGGTCAAGGTCATCCTTCAAGGTAAAAGGTCAAAAAACTAAATTCAAGGGAAGTAATAAGCTTTAAAAGGGAGATAATTTCTAAACCTGCCAAATGATACATGTATATAGAAATTTTATATCAAAGCCGCGCAGTATTGTGTTTCTGACAAACACATCTCTTGTTAAAGATTTATTGTTGATTGTTTTTAATATTCATTTACTGGTGTCAAGCTTTTTGCTTTGATAACAGATTTTCTCTTTTTAAAATTTACTGTTGCATATTATTTCAAATTTATAATATATATGTTTCATATATTTGCTTTTGAAGGCCTCCAAAAACCTTTATGGTGGTTCTTCAATTGAAACATTCAGCTGAACAATACACTTTTTTTACATACAGTTTAACCATCTTCCCGTTTGATCAATTGTAATAATTTTAGTAATTTCAGATAATTTTAAAATTGACAATTTGATTGACATGTATTTTTCAGTGTGAAGAAAATACTTAATTTGAGGCTTTTTGACGGCGAGGATGGAAAACGTTGGGATAAAAGTGTCAAGGATAAGAACTATGAAGTGCTTTGTGTCAGTCAGGTATAACTATAAAACAGCTTTGAATTTGTAATAAATACAGCTTTGAAGTAATTATTTAAAAAAATGTGTAGCAATTAAAAAAAATAAAATAAAAAAAGTTAAGCTAGTATAAAAACAGCTTTGAGGTTATTGTAAATACAGCATTTAACTAGAAATGGCGCNCAAAATTCCAAATAGTGCAGGGTCGCACATATGCTCATAGCTACCATGTGTGTAAGTTTCAAGGTTCTAGTGCTAATAGTGTAGGAGGAGATAGTGGCCAGGACGGACAGACGGACGGCGGAGATAACCACAATATCCCTTTTTTTTCAAAAAGCGTGGGAATAATAAATGTAAAAATTTCTTTGCCTCAAGCTTTGGTTGAAGGGCAAACAAGTATTAATGTATACATAAGTTGTTGTGCATTTCAGTTCACATTGCACACAATTCTGAAGGGAAACAAGCCTGATTTCCACGACTCCATGGGCCCTGAGGAAGCGCCCAAATTCTATGACAATTTTATACAGCTGATGAAACAGAACTACTCAGAAGATAAAATTAAAGGTAGTTGTGATATAATGCATCTATTATATATTGATATGCAAGTTTTAAAAAACAGCTGTATAGTGGGATTACTCGAGCGGGCGGGTTGGTGGCAAGAAATATTTGTCCGGAGCATAACTTTTTCGGGATGTATTTTTAAATAACTAGGCAAATACGATGAGAATAGTCCCGATAGTCCCCTGCATGAACCAGGTCCCTTGGTCCAAGGTAAAAACCCATTTTTCAAGGTCAAAGGTCAAATTTAGGAAATCAATCCTTAACACTTTGTCAGGGGCATAATTGTGTCCGGCATGTATGGATGTTCAAATAACTTGGAAAAAGAGATCAATAGGTCAATTATTAAATTACTTTGCATAAATTATGAGCATAATGAGGTCTAAAAGGGATCAGAATGGTTAGAGGGAGTACTGTATTGCACACCATTTCCAGGTTCACAGTTCAAGCTCTGTCTGAAGCATAATATGAGCAGAATAATGGATTTTCAACTATCTTGGCAAAAGTGGTGTGTATGATGTGACAAAATGTGACTTACAACAACCAGGTCCATAGGATCACAATTCACAGTCAAATTAAAATAAAAACGCCCCTTAAACTTCATACAACATGGATGGATGTTTCAAATGGCTGTGCTTAATTGACAATGGTTTTGAGATGGAGTGTCAAGCACAAAAACCAAGTCCAAAGTCATGGGAATCAGATCAACTCTGAACATATTCTGCCCAGCACTGCATGTTCCAGCAAGGATGCATTTTCAAATAGGTTGGCAGAAGTGACAGACATCTTGCCTTGTTTCAATGTTAAGGTCACAGTTCAAGGTAAAAGGTCAACATGTAGTCTAGAGCATCAGTTTGTTCAGCTTAGAAGGATATTTAAATAACTTGGTCAAAGTGAAAAGCATGGTGGGACAGTGTTATGGGCAAACACTTGATCCAAGGTTAAGGTCACAGTTTAAGGTCTGTTGTCAAATATTAGGAACTGACCTGTACAAATTTGTCTTTTGCGTAACTTTTTCAAGGATGAATGGATTCTTAAATACCTTTACACAAGGCATTGACCGATGGAGGATCACGCACAAGACTCTGGGCTCTCTGTCAAGGTCAGAATGGAAGGTCAAAATCAAAAGTTGTAAGTTATTAATTGTAAACGTTGTTTGAAAGCTATAAGCAGTATTTTGAGACAAAATTCAAGAAGAAAAAAAAAATATCATGTTGAAACAAATTTCAAGAAAAACTTTTTTATCATGTAGTTTTCAAACAGACATTTTATTGGTGGGTTTTTCTCTGAGGTACACAAATTATGGGACTGTTTAGATCGTAAAGATACTGAATACATGTAAAAGCATGATTGTAGATTCCAGTATATTTTGAAAACCAAGGGTAAAAGTAATCCCTTACCTCCAATTTTCAGATGTCATAATACTAAAGTCACATAACTTTTTGTGCTGAATATTTAGTTACCCCGGTATTGCTCTACCCATGTAAGTGTGAGTTAAACAATTTCCAAAGTAATACCATTAAAATTAAGTCTTATTTTACTCTACATTGAAAGTTTGAACATGGCAAACAAATGCTTCAAAATAATGCACGGTAGACAATATTTGCTTCAGTCTAGAATAAGTAAATTGCAAATTGCTTACATAAAAAATCATGCATTAATTGATCTCACTGTACGTTTGTTTTTCTCCCTGTGGTGTTCAGATGGAGTGTTTGGAGCCATGATGCAGGTGCACATACAGAATGATGGGCCGGTCACTATACCCCTGGAGTCTCCCGAGAACCTGCCGGTATCAGTGATTACCAATAATCATATTGTTTAATGTATAATGATTCTTATTATGCCTCACTCGTGGATGACACTTTATGCAAAAATAAGGCTAAGGTCAAAATGACGTCAGTGTACAGAGTGTTGGATGGAAGTATCAAAGGCTCTTCTGATTCTTATTGCTCCTTGCTCTGGTTAAACCATTACTTAATAGCATGTGCATAAAGTGTCTTCCCAGATTAGCCTGTGCAGACAGAACAGGCTTATCAGTGACAACACTTTCCGCCTAAACTGGATTTTCACTAAGCAGAGACAACCTTTAAAGTAAAAATACCTTAAACGCGGAAAGCGCTGTCCCTGATCAGCCTGTGCAGACTGCACAGGGTAATCTGGGAGGAAAATTTACCCACATGCATTAAGCCCTGTTTTCCCAGAACTAGGTTCAATTTTATTATAACAAAGGCTATTTTAGCCCACCTAATCACAAAATGCTCAAATTTGTATGCTCCCACACTTTTATCAAGATTTATATATGTTATGGAAAGACTGTGGTTATGATGTCTTTCACGATTTAATTAATGTCATCCACAATTGTGTGCATGACTGGATCCCCAGATATAAAATATAGACCTCTGGACTACCAACATCATTTAGCCTTAGATAGCAACACATCCTCATAGAGAAGGATTCTTGCCCATAAATTTGCTTACCACAATGTTCACTTGAAAAAAATTGAGGCTTTGTTGCGGTGCAAACCAATTAGATCGGATATTACTAGATGATCCTCGTAGACAATTGATCGCAGCTTATCGTGTTGATTGTTCATATTTTTTTAACAGCCCAAACGTGTTCTACCGTTAACATGATAGCCGTGATTTAACTTTACATTTGATAAGATTTTAGATCTGAGGCAACATGGACTAAATATAAACATTATGAGTTTTCATGATTAAAATGGAAAAGAAATCTTGTTAAAATGAACACATCAACAGTCAGTGAGGTATGATTTTTTTCCGAGAAACACTTATCAAGATTTTTTCAGGAGCCGAAAGTTCAGAAGAGTCAGGATGGCCAAACTGCTTCTAGAAACCAGTCAAGTTCCAGTCTTGCCTCAAACCAGTCTAGTTCCAGCCTCAAGTTTGAACCAGCCTCCAAAAGTGATACAGCAGATGACACAAAAGATTTGCCCAAAGACAGCTGATTTTTGTCCCCGACCGGTTTCACCGGAAGGGACTTATGATTTGCGCTCTGTCTGTCAGTCAGTCCGTCACACTTTTCTGGATCCTGCGATAACTTTCAAAGTTCTTCATATTTTTTCATGAAACTTGAAACATGGGTAGATGGCAATATGGACATTATGCACGTCTTTTCATTTTGTTCCTATGTCAAAAATTCTGGTTGCTATGGCAACAAATAAAAAATAAAAAATTGACAATGGTGGAGCTAGTAGTGGACATATATTGCTTGGCAATAGTCTTGTTATTTTTGTTATTTAATGAATTTTTATTAAAATGTTTGGATCACATAATAATTTAGTTACTGCATATAACATGTGTGTGTGTGTGCGTGCGTGCGTGCGTGTGTGAATGTTTGTTTGATGTTGGAGGTTAAACAAAGCTAAGACAATTTTAATCCTGCTCTAAGGCAAATACTGACATTCTCTCTGATGTAAACTTGTTATACATTTTTTAACATTTACTGTTACGGGTAATTGAGACATATTTTTTTATTGCAATTTTTTATCATAATAAGCACATGACCATACAACAAATTTTGATTGATAATCAATAAAGTGATTCAAAAATATGGTCATCAATCTGTGCCATGCGTCAGGAAAGAACATACCATCAAAGTCAGTTTTTGAGTTTGATCCAAGTACATACATGTACAAAATGTAGTTATAAATTTGATACTTATTGTTTAACAGAAGACATAAATTTATAGCCACGTTGGTTTGTTGTCCAATTGTTTACATATATTTGATTGAATCATGCAACTTGTACTTGTGTTTTAATAACCAAATAATAAACCTATGATAGGTCAACTTAAGCATTGGTTGACTACTGGTCAATTACAGACTTTGTTTGAAACAAGCAAGGCGGCTGTCATAAGTCCTTAAGTTGTTGGTTTTTTTTTACCACGAACTTTCTTCTTGTGTTTGTTAGAGTTTATAAAAAAAATTGTTTTACTTTACCAACAATATTTCTTGTATTTTAGAAAAATGTCATTTAATGAATTTAGAGGCCAAACTGTAATACTTTGGATAGTTTTGAATAATTTTTGTAACAAGGAAGAAAATAAGATACAAATATTTTGTTATTCTCAACAGTTTTGAATTGCTTACTTTTTTAAATTATGCCTATACACATGTACAACAGAACGTTATGTGGCAATGCAGTGTAAAAACAGTCATACCCTAGGAGAATTGGTTGATTCCAGACCTTTATTGCTGTAGTGTAAAGTAAAAACCAGGTCAAAGTGTACAACGGGGGAGGACGGGATACTCTTTGACACCTTTGTTACAAATTCTAGTTAATAGCAAGGAATTCCATTTTTATCCATATTGAGATTTTATATCAATTGATTCATCATCAAATGCTTTACAACATGGTATCATCAACAAATAGACTAACCTCACAGATAGTTTCCATGTATTTTATTTGCTTTATTGTTATGCCAATTTCAAGGTCAAAATGAGGTTAGGTTGATGTAAGTGTTTAAAAGTTTTCATACGTAACATCCATGCAAGTATCAAAGCTTAGTAAGCTATTGTAGCCGGTGTTATTAATGTTCGATAAAACATGTCAAATTGGGTTAACTTACAATAAAATCTAAAATTACACCAAAAGGTCAATGTCAAGGTCAAATTGAAGGCAGGTGTAAGTGTCATCAAAAAATACAATATAATAACGTACATAACTTAACCCTTTGAGCGCTGGAACCGGATTTTGAAAGCCTTTGCAAACAGTTTGGATCCAGATGAGACGCCACAGAACTGTTTGCTATTCTGATAGTGATCTTAGAAAAAAAAATCGAAGAAAATGATAATTTAAGAAATTCAGCAGACAACATTTTAGAAGACGACAAATTTCCCAGCATGCAACGGGTTAAATATTAATTATATTGCCATATCAACCTTACAAACTTATAACTTTTAATCATATCGTTCTACAACGTAGTTCATCAACAAATAAAATGGTTTGTAAAGCATTAAACACCAGAGGATCTGAATATTACCTACCTACAATGCATTTTGTATTAATAACAAAATATTTCCATAGTGATTGTGATCAAACATGCAAAAATATTAAAGCACTAAAATCTATTGAAGGCATACTCAAAAATAATGATTTGATGCATTGAACTATATTGCATGTTATTTCAAAGAAAATTCTTAAAACAATACACAAATGTGGCTGGTGTTTTAAATTGAATGGAAACACATTTTCAATGTTTGACAAATTATTAACTTGATGATACACACAAACAAATACTTGACTCCAAATACTTTTATTTCAGAACATGTTACACACTGTATATCTAAATGGATGGCATATTTAATTGACTTTAATATCAAAAAATAAATCGGCAATCAAGATATTACAATGTTTATACCGTACATTTCTTAAATAAGGTAATTATTTTAAAATGAAATTCAAAGCAGTGATAAAAACACAAAATGGAAACGCATCAATACCTAATGAAACACATCATCAGTTTATTTCAACAACACAGCAAATTTCCACACGCCTCAACAAAGATCTGTGAACTACAAACTGGATTCTAGACCTGAAGATTTCTTACTTACGTTCACACTCGAATGTTCCTCACGTTTTGGCTTAATTTTCTCTCCTTTTGTCTTCAAAGTAGCATTAAGATTCTGGACTTGTAATCTAAAGACTGGTTTAGGCAGTATTCTTCGATACGATAGTCCCCCTGGAAGGTTGCTGCTGACTGTGGGACAACCTTTAGCTATGCTTGGTAAATTCATAGTGGTCTCTGTTGAAATAGTAATAACAGCCGTTATAGTTGGTACCTGCATTATTGGGTTCACTTTTACAGCTATGTCTTGAACTTTTAACATTATTCTTTTTTTATTCCTCCGCTGCCCCTTTCGCTCAATTCTGCGCCTTTCCTGCAACTGTTTCCTCTGCATCAGCAATGATTGCAGATATTTGTTTAATTTGTCTGCAAATTGTTTCTTTTCACTTTCAGTGTAATTTTGATAAATAAATGTACAACTGCCATCTTCTGTTCTGTTATATTTGTTAAATTCCTTTAAAAGTAAACTAGCCCTCTTATCTAAAATGCCTTGCATTGTTAACTTCACTATGCTACCATTCACTAGTCTAATCTCTTCCTGGAGGCGTTTTATATCAACATTTAAGAGCCTTGCTTGTGTTTCTTTTGCACCTGCAGATGGCCTTGGGTGGCTGTCATCTTCAATTTCTATAACATCACTTATGGAAGAATCTCTGGTTTCCAACAGGTTTTGAGACCTTGCTTCAGATGTGCTAGATCTTTTAAGAGATGTGCCGGTTAATTTTACTGCCTTGTCCTGTGAGGCTTGTTCACTCTCACTACAAATTATTTTGTCAATTGTCCGGTCAATTGTAGTGGAAGTATTGGGAAATAATCTTCTACTTAGAATTCCTGTCAAAACAGGTGCTTTAGTTGCCAAAGAAGACATTTCTTTGTCTAAACAGGCACTGTTTTCCCCACTAGATGTTTTTACTGCACTACCTTTGTCACTAGAGCCTGATTTAGACATTGCTTTATTGGACACATTGTTTATATCGTCTTTGTCTGTATACGAGCTGGAATAATTTGAATAGCACTCTGACATGACACCCAGTTCTTTCAGTTTTCGTTTTGTTCCAACATGTGAGCGTTTGCTAGAAACTAGTCTAGCCAAACCCTTCATTTCCTGTTTTGAAGATTGGGTCTTGCCTGTTACATCCACCTCTTTATCCTCTGTATCACCTATATTGTCCTGCAAATGAATGTCTTGGAGCCCTTCTGACCCCTTTTGAGTTTCATCCCTTGCAATATTTACATGTACAATTGCACCTGTTTGATCGTCCAGGATGCTAAAATGAGATTTATTCTGATTATCTTCTGAAAGAGAACTGTCTTCACATCCCATACCATCCAATTTGATACTGGGCTTTATAGAATTGACATGACTGCCTGACAATGTCCTTAATTTTTTCTTCACGTTTATCAAAGGTTCATCTTCATCATCACTGTCTTGACCAATACTCATTGGCTCATTTATGTCACACACCCACGGATCGCTTTTCTGTCTGCCGTTGTTTTTCCAAACAATTGCTGGAATGGGTCCTTCTCCACACATAAGAGGGGGCTCCCATGTTGATGAACTTGTTACACCGTGCTTCATTCCAGAGGAGGCTGTTAGCAAAGTTGATGGCTGCTTAGGTTGGCTCTGACTCATCAAATGGGTTAACAACGATACACGATATCTAACAATATCGACTGATGTGGGGCTAGAAAATTTTTTGCTTGCATTCTTGTGTAGTTCAGTCCTAATGGGAGATATGTGGAGAGGAACTGGTCCAGATATTGATGGATTTAGAAATGGCAGAGAGCCATGTAGAACGTATTCGTGTGCACTAGATTGTGCCGCTGCTGAGACAGTCACAGTAGGAGTCTGAGACCAAGACATATCTGATTTAAAAGTGGAAACTACTGGGGGTATGCTAGCAGATTTAGGTGTAGACATAATTGGACGAAGTACTGGTAGTGGTTTACTGGATGTGAAGACAGACGAAACTACTGGTTTCTGATTCGCACTTTGTATTGACACGCTGGAAGAAACTACTGATGACAACTGGTTGCTACTTGCAGATGCTGTAGACAATAAAGTAGAAAGTTCTGGGAACTGCTTCCCAGACACAGTTGACAAGACAGTACAGGTAGCAGGAGCTACTGGTGACTGATTTCCTGATACTGCAGACAATATTGATGGATTTACCATTAACTGATGCCCAAACTCTGTCGATGAAAAGGTAGGAGCTAATTGTTTTTTAAATCCAGCCGACATCATTGTAGGATCAACTTGTGACTGGTACCCAATCCCTGCTGTCAATATTGTAGGAACTCCAGATAAATTATTTCGTAATCCTCCTGATAATAAAGAAGGAACAACTGGTAAACCTTGATGAATTCCTCTAGGTAACGTTGCAGAAACTACGGGTAAAGTTTGCTCAAATCCAGTAGACAACAAGGTAGAATTTATTGGTGACTGATTTCCGTATTGTTTCGACACAACTGTAGGAGCCCAATTGTTGTCCACATGAATGCTTGAAGTAAGCGCTTCAAGACAATTATCAACAGAAGATTCTTTTATTGGTATGGGGATGTTGCATGTCATGTTTCCTACCCTCTTAAGAACAAGATCGCATGATTTCCCCTGTGACGTTTTTTCTTTCTTTTGGTCATCATAAACATTCACTTTGACAACACTGTAAGAGTCATCCACATTCTTGATGACAACTTTTGTACTGCTCTGGATGACAGCTTTTGTACTGCTCTGAGGAGAAAGGTCACTGGGACTAGCCAAGACCGATGTTCCAATATTTGAATTTCCAATATGGGACAAGTCATTTTTGCTGTTACGTGGCATATAACGTCTACGTTTAGCACATGAAGCACCAGTTGAATTTTTGGATGGCGAAATATATTTACGAACAATTGATGGAGGCACAACAATGATATCAGGATTTGGCATAGCTGTCGTACTTTTAGAAATAATCTCCAATGATGATGACGCCAAATATGTGCTTTGCAAACAATCAGGATTTGCAAACGACTCTGCTAAATGTTTGGACTGTACTTCTGTTGTTTTATCAGCACAAGCATTCGTACTGTATGTGGCGTCAACTTTTTCTTGCTTAATTGGCTTGTTGGCAGATCCTTGCAATGGTCTTGTGGTGTCTGATAACACTGAAATTCGCACAGGGATAAGATCTGAAGTCTCTGAATTACTGACCCCCTTATGTTGTTGTTTGCAAAGAATACCAGCATTTTCTTCACATTGTTTATAGTACATAGCAATAGTTTTTCTATCATCTATTTCTGCTTCATGTGAGGACCTCTTTCGAAACAAAGGTTTGCGGTTTGGAGCAGGACATTTTGTATTGGGCTCAGTATTTGATTCATGAACAGCACTATTTATAACACTTACTTCAGGTTCTGACTGAACAGAAATTGTTTCCTGATGTTCAACACTATTTTCACTGTTCCTGTCAACTGAAATATCATGGCATTCTTCTTTAATTGTCACAATGGTCACTGGAGGGCTTTTATCCACATCTGAACTGGTAATATTGCTTGTAATTACACTATTGAAAACTCTTTCACTAGTGGTGTCTATAGAAGAATCGTTGTTTTTCTGGCTATATATATCTCTTTCATCTTTATCACGATCTTCAGCATTTTCTATTTTTTCTTCGCCAACTTTTGATTCTTTTACATATTCAGGTTCAATTTTCACAGACACTTGTTCCTGGCCAGTTTTTGAAGTTATGTGTTCACTCATCTTGCTAACAGGAATAGCTTTGTCTGGTTCAACATCATTTCTTTTAGGAGACAAGTTGTTAGTTTTATTACCATTGTCACTATCATGACTTTTAGTCAATAAAGTTTTGTTTACTACAGAGGTTCCATCATTTTTTGCAAGCAGTTGTTTGGATTTACACATTAAATTCTGGTTGCTTGATTCAGTTAGATCCAGGTTTTTTCTCACATTATTTTCAGTGCTTGTAAAACACTTAGCTCCATCAGGTACAATGTCTACTAAATCCATATTGTCACACGAATTCTCAAAAGTGTTTTTTTCAAGTTCATCATTTCCTGCAATTTTAACTAATATCATTTTGTCACCTGAGTGATCCTGTAAAATGTTATTTGAAAGCTGTTCATCACTAACAGAGACATCATACTCATCTATACAAGTATATTCAAATTCTTCAGACATATTTCTTATCTTACTTTGAGTACTTTCATCTAGTTTTGTTTTGTCAATATTTGGGTTCTCACAAAATTTTGTGTTAAGTTTTTCATTTCTAGCACATCTATTTCTCAAATCAATTTCAGTTCTTTTTGATAAATGTGTGTTTTCGATAGTGTCCATTGTGTAATCTTCATTACACTCTTCGCTCCTACAACTTTTATTATCGGCTGATTTCTGTCCACTCTGATTCTCACCTATGACAAGCTGCGGTTCATTACATGAAGAATCAGGTTCTTCATTAACCTTCCTTTGATTCTTGCTGCTTGTGTTAAGTTGTTCATTACTAATTGATGCTTTCACATCCTTTGGCAACTCTTCAACTGTTCCCACATAGTCACCAGTGGGATCTCCTTTTTGCTGGTCTATTACTTGAATCACTAGATCATTAGAAGCAGGAGGGAAATCATCTTGTAGTTCCACTTTCATAGCCAATGTTGTAGGTGGGTTAGATGGACTTGAAGGAACAGGACTTTCAGTTGTGTCCAGCAAGTAGGACATGTTTACTTTGTCTAAGGCCTTCTTCAGAGCCTCATATCTGAAACAAATATGAAAATAAATATTATTTTTCATAAATGCCTTGGGCTTCACATGTATACAATAGCATTATGTTCACGTCCCTTTGCCCGCCGCCCATTGTGTTTTTCAACAAAATATTGGTCTTTTAATCATGAAACATGTGGTGCTCTGCGCCTCCGGAGAACTTGATTGAGGATTGCTTCGGGAAGACTTGATCCTTTTTTGTACTGGCAAATTAATCGATAAGTTTGAACGCAGCGAAAATAATGCTATTGTACTGCTCCCTGTCCGGCTTTACTCAAATAATGACTCACTTCACTTCACTAAAGCTAGGATGAGGGTTCATTTTTAGTAAATAATGAATATGAAGAAACAGAACATCTTTGCTACCTCCATAATAAAAAAGCACATACACTTACATACAGTCTTTTTGCTATTTTAATTTTAGATCAATGTCATATTTGATCTTTCACTCACATGCAGAAAAAATAATTTTGCATTTGTTATCCTATCAAATAGTCGAAATTATAATAATAAAACAATAAGCATAAGCATTAAACAGTTGTAATAACTATGTTAATAGGGAACCAAAGTTATGGTTTAAACTAAGGCTTTGCTCTTCCCTTAAATGTGCAGATCCTGCCAATGAAAACTCAAGTTGATACCTCTTATAATGTTTGCAATGTTATCAAGACATAATTTTAGCATGAAAATAAACAAAAGGCAAACTGTGCAATCATGAAAGCATGGGTTATGGTAAATAAGTAGTGCACTTCGATTTAATGAAATATATCAACCTGTAAAGTTTCAAGTTGATACCTTCATATTTTTCAGTATATTTCCCTGACAATAACCATACGAATAACTTAAGGGCAATAACTCTGTAATTAATATATAAACAAGAGTTAGCACTCTTCTGCACTGTGCTTTCCCTCATTTAAATCTATCCTTTTAAGGTTAAAGATGATCCCTCTGATAGATTTTGAGATGCACAGGACAAAATTTTAGCATGTAAATAAACAGAGGGCAATAACTCTAAAAACATCAATGCAAGAGTAGTGGTTCCTCTGCTTTCTCACTATGTCACAATGCGCTCTATCCACTATTTAAGTTTCAACTTCATACCTCTAATGATTTTTTAGCTAGGTCCCTTTCAAAAACAAGAAATGTGTCAAAGACACTGAAGTGCTTTTTTGGGGTCAAATTTGGGGCCTGAAAGGGGACCCATTCCCAAAGGGCAAAAAGTATATATTTTCCCAAACGGGACCTAGAAATTCCCAATTGAAGGTTTCCATTAAAAAAAAAAAAAATGTGTCTGAACATCTATTTTATCTCTCATCCAGCTCTATAAGTTGAACCTTAGTAAATTAATATTGACTCAATTTTAAAATATTTGTGAGCAAAAATCAGCAACAATAATTTCCCAATTTTAGTCAAAACTATGCGATTTTTCCCAATTTCAAAGAATTGTTTTATATATCAAAATATGCAAACTTGTTTCAGAGATGTTGTTTTGAGGGAAAATTAATGTATGCACAAACGACGGACAAACTGATGAAATAAGCCTAGAGGAGTTTGTCAAGACTTTAAACCCATTTCCGCTCAGAAGCAAAGTGACTAATGCAATGTGCAACCAGCATAAAACCAGAACAGCCTGCTAGTAACTCGCAGTCGGTTTAGGTTTTTTGCTGCTTATCAGTACCTTAGGGCTGCAAATGAAGCTTTTAAAACTTGAAACTAGCAAGAAAGGTCTTTAATTTAATTTTAATTTCTAAGGGACTACAATCGAGTCAAATTGTGTTCTAAGAGGTAAAGAGTTAAGTCATGGGCTGTTATATTACCTTTGGGGGTCGCTGATTCTCTTTCCATACATAAACTGCACCAGGAGTCGCAGTTCATCCGCGTCCAGACACGACAGTATCATGCGCTTCTTGCTCTGGACATCAAACACACCCGTGGACGCGTTCTCAACGGCCCACTCAAAGTGGCGCCTGTGCAGTGCAGTGAACACTATCTGGTGCATATTGACGATGGTCCGGTCATTGGCTATCAGGTCAAGGTCACAGAGGACGTTGTTCTCCCTCAGCGCGTTGAGCTGAGTCAGCAAATATTCCCCGAGCATCGTGAAGTGAGATTTCTGAAAATATACAAATGAGCCTCGCGCTGTGAAAAGAGGGTTTAATGCATGTGCGTAAAGAGTCATTCCAGGTACCGCTTGTGCAGTCTGCACAGACTAATCAGGGACGACACATTCCGCATTATGATATCTTTCTTTGAAAGAAAGTATCCTCTTAGCAAAATCCAGATTAGGCTGAAAGTGTCGTCCCTGATTAGCCAGTGCGGACTGCACAGGTTAATCTGGGACAACACTTTATGCACATGCATTAAACCTCCTTTTCACAGATCGAGGCTTAAATAGTCTTGAATACTTCCAAAGTTTAGGTTAAATGAAAATATATAAAATCAAAGGGCTGACTGACTTGAATTGGGGTCAACCTATAGGGCGAGTTTTTATGATATTGTATTTGCCCAGGAAAAAAATTAAGTCACAAATTAGAGCAGGGAATAAGAATTTAATAGCCATGCAAGATCTCCATTACCTAAAATATAGGATCAGTTTCAAGCAATAACAAAGCCGATAGATGCATGTATATTGTGATGAAAAACTTCAAATTACTTATGATACCAGGTATGGGGCATAGATAAACGGTCTTATACCATTTCAGAGAAATGTTAGAAAATTAATAATAAATGAGTGAATCATAAAATGATTTTCTATTAATTAGGCACAAATGTTAAGCAGATTTAGTTATTAAAACCTTAATATTATTCCATGTTTTTCATCATAATCTAGACTTTGTTTAATGTTTTTGTTTTTCTGTAAGATTTTTTAAAATTTGGTTGACTCTTTACAAAAAATGATACCACTGAATCGCCTTTATCCTGTTTTTTGCAGTCCAAAACTGAAAAAAATAATAACCATCAAAATTCAAAACCTAAAAATGATATGTTCACTAGTGGCATTTCTGTAAGCATTGTTTTATCAAATTCTGCAGAGTTTTTTTGGCTGATTTTATGGCCATTATTTAGTGATATTCCCATGGGAAAAGCTATCTTTTTTTCCAGTCATTATTCCCAATGCCAAAAACAATCTATTTTTCCCAAATCCAGTCCTAAAATTCTAAATTGATGGTTTTACTTTCAGAAGTATGGAAATAGAGCTGAAATTTGTACAAATAAAGCACTTAAATGTTGTAATATCAATTGTACTGATATTTTTATAATGAACATTTTCTGTTGCTTCTTTATAGGTTTTTATAAATAATTATTCAAATGTTGTAAATCAAACAATACAATTTCCCAAATTAAAGTGAACTGACAATAAGTATAGGTCGTATTACCAAAATGATGAGAAAAAGCCCTATTCCACATATATATAATTGTATTCAAACCTTCGGCAATTGACATTATCCAACCTTTTTTTCCATTAATTTTATACACCATGTGTAATTGACCATGTATTTTGAGTCTAAGTTTTATTTGGTAACAATATAATTCCTGCACGTGTGAATTTCATAATGCCCATAATATAGTGCTGATTGACACCATTTGTCAACAGTGAGGTGAACATTGTTTACAGCTACAATTTTCACCATTCACTATTTATGCATGCAATGTAAAACCTGTGTTTTTTTAAGAAAGATCGCACAATTTTTGCTGTCTTATCTGCAATGCCAATTTCCATGCGACTGTGTATTGCAACAGACAATAATACTGTATGCTGTGACTTAACATAGCAGACAAACATTCAGAATTTTAGACTGAAACATTGAAAATTGGAACAAATGCATCAAGTGAGTAAATTTTGACCCATTCATGATTGCAATCACATAAACAAATTTCAGACCGATACGGTACACTACATGTATATTTTAAGTCCCAAAAAGCCCCAGACTAATTCAATTGGCAAGTCAGTTCCCAGAGCTTTTATTGCCTGATTGTAGAGCCGTTATTTAGTTATTCCCAATCCCCAAAAGTATTTTTTTTTCCCAAATCCATTTCGTTTGACTTTCAGATGTTTGGAAATAGAGCTGATACGTTTAGAAATGAAGAGTTTGATTAACCATCATTTGATTGATTTCTTCAGGTTTAAATTAAATGTCCCATGTACATTTTATCAAATTCAAAAAATAGTTAAAAAGGGGGTAATGTAACGACTCGCCCCCTTAGCGACTCGCCCCATAACGACTCGCCCCATGTTTTATAACGATTCGCCCCACCTTTATAACGACTCGCCCCACATATATAACGACTCGCCCTAGCAAAATAAAATGTTATATTATATATGGTAATATAAATGAAATCAATTCAGAATATGAATTTAAGGTTCGGCATAGTTTGATAACCATCGTTCAGCGTTTTTATGCCTGATACCTGACCTTATACACGTCTATTGCAGGCATATTCTGAATGACAAAAATTGTGTCAGACTGACAGACGACGGAGAAGTGATCTCTATATGTCGCAGTTTGTACTTTGTAGCAGGCAACACAACATTAGGGATCATGTTACGTCAATACTGATTAAACATATACTAAATGTCAAATTAAGATGCTAGTATTAAGTTTTATTTTATGTATTTTTTTTTACATGTATGTACAGTAACAATATTACCATATAGCATGAATTTTGTGATAATTAAGAACTATTGGATATCGGCACATTTGTCTCATGTCATACTTTCCTTTATATTATTAAAAAGAAGCAAAGCTAAGATCATACCGACAATTAAAGATTCCCAGGTTTAATTACTCAAGAATAAAGGGATTATCGTTATAAAAGAGACAGATCAATTAACAACATAATTGACGCTTACATTACCGCGGGTGGGTGATGACAATCAAAAATACACGTGTCATAACCGCGAAAGCGTGAATACCTCGCTTCGTGGTAAAGATATTTTCAAATATACGGGTATTGAAATGAAAGAAAAATGAAGGTCTTTGCCGAAATTTTATTTTTGCCGAATATATTAGGGCAGCGGCCGCCCTCCCTGCAACCCCAGCTCCGGCGCCACTGAATGTTCAAGCTTTTTTGCTTTTTTGTCGGTTGTTTCGCAGTTTTTCGCAGTTTTAACGCAATTATTGCACACACGTATAAAAGTGTAACGATTGTGTTCATTAGTATTATAAATAATTTTGCTATCTCTGTTATAGTTAGGCTACTAGTTGTATATCGTTTTGTGATATTGGATGTGAAATTTGCTTTTACTTTGTGTTAATCGTAAAGAAATTAATAACAAGGGCTGTTTGTAAAACATGCATGCCCACCATATGGGCTGTGAGTTGTAGTGGCAGCCATTGTGTGAATACGTTTTTTGTCACTGAACGGTGGTGGTGGTGGTGGTGGTGTTGGTGGTGAACCATTTTACTGTGTTGAGTCACCGTGACCTTGACCCTTGACCTAGTGACCTGCAAATCAATAGGGGTTTCTTGCCGGTCATGACCAATGTCCCTATGAAGTTTCGTGATCCCAGGCCTAAGCGTTCTTGAGTTATCATCCGGAAACCATTTTACTGCTTCAGGTCACTGTGACCTTGACCTTTGACCTAGTGACCTGAAAATCAATAGGGGTCATCTGCCGGTCATGACCAATGTCCCTATGAAGTTTCGTGATCCCAGGC
>VMBQ01005362.1:7512-24459 GCA_007657795.1 Dreissena rostriformis | reverse complement strand
CCACAGTTTTCATCCGATTCTTTTCAAACTTGTTCAGTGTCTTTATATTCATGAGGACTCATACCCTATTGAAAATGGGTTACATCAGACCGTCGGTCTGTCCGTGCGTGCGTCCGTTAGACTTTTTCTTGTTTACGCGATAAACTCCACAGTTTTCATCCGATTCTTTTCAAACTTGTTCAGTGTCTTTATATTAATGAGGACTCGAACCCTATTGAAAATGGGTTACATTAGACCGTCCGTCCGTGCGTGCGTCGGTGCGTGCGTAAGACTTTTTCTTGTTTACGCGATAAACTCCACAGTTTTCATCTGATTCTTTTCAAACTTGTTCAGTGTCTTTATATTAATGAGGACTCGCACCCTATTGAAAATGGGTAACATCAGAGTAAAAAGTCCAGAATTATCTCCCCTTGAATTTGTATTGGTCCGAGGCGTTTAAGTAGGTTGTTTAATTGGTTGCAATTATTAATTTAAAATTAAATAAAATATAAGCCATCTGATAATTCATTTGGCAAGGATGAAAGGATTTGTGTTTTCAGTATTCCCTTGCATGTTCACTTTCCATTCCATTGACATTCCAGCCAGTAGAGCGATTCAGGCCCTCATGGGCCTCTTGTCTTATGATATCTGGGCTGAGTTTGAAAATGGTTCCGGTCTGTTGAAAAACATGGCTGCCTGGGGGCAGGGCATTTTTCCTTATATGGCTATAGTAAAACCTTGTTAACATTCTTTAAGTCACACTTATAGTGCAAACTAAATAAAATTTAGTCAGAACACTTGTTCTAATGACTTCTCGGTCAAGTTCGAAAATTCTTCTGTATTGTTGAAAAACATGGACATTGGGGGCGGGGCAGTTTTTCTTATTTGGCTATTAGTGAAAACTTGTTGACTCTATATTAGCCACATTTATAGGCCAATCTTCCTGAAACTTGGTAAGAACATTCGTCCTAATGAAATCTTGGCTGAGATTGAAACTGGGTCATGTGAGCTCAAAAACTAGGTCACAAGGTCAAATTTAAAAAAAACAACATGTTTATTCTCTAGAAGTCACTTTTTGGTTCAATCTTCATGAATCAGCTCGCACTTTTTCAGATCAGTCTAGTTCCTTTAGGCCTCAGGTGAGCGCCTTAGGGCCCATGGCCTTCTTGTTAAAAATATTTACTGACTGATAAACAAAGACAATGCCTCAAAACTTCAATCTGGAGCAAAAAAGGCATCAATGCCCGGCAAATATACAAATTTCAATTGCTAACAAGCCGGTATTGCTTTCTACCTTCTTCCTTTCTTATTCTGTTGAATAAAGAAGCAAACACTGTTGATATATTTTTTATCATTTTGCAGCCGATCTTTGTAAGCCATGATGAAGACTCAAACATTCCTGCTGACAATCAGACGTCATCTGCTGAAAGTGCTTCCAAAGATGGCAGTGAAACAGGCGTACAAGAAAACTTGAACACAAATTCAGAAGACTGTAAGGACAGCGAACGAAACAATGATGAATATCATAAATATGATGATAGCTGTGATATTCATGGGTGCTGCTGCGTTTGCCAGACTCTTCCAGTGTTTTACACGCTGTTACCATGTCGACATGCGTGCGTGTGCAGGTCATGTGTCAAGCATTTGGACCGGTGCCCCATCTGCAGGGGGTATATTGACTCGTACTTCAGAGTTGCGAGAAGAAGTTGGGCGTTTGAAACTGAGCTTCAAAGTGACAACGAGGAAAATAACTTGACACGCTGGCAAGCTTTTAATAACTGGTTCAATGAAGTGTTTGGCTTTGCATGATCTTTCACTGCACTTTGTTTTAGATTTAATTCGCGGGTAGTTAATATTTTGCATGTTGTGCTTTTAATAGTTTCTAAGTTATTACATTTGATGATTTAACAAGAATCATTCCATTTTATTGAACATCTTTGGCACAAGTGATAAGTGTGATAAGACAGTCACGCACAAAATCCAAAGTCTTGTTGGAGTTAAGGATTCGTTCCTACTGTGCAGTCTTTACGAGAATATTTAGTGGCATACACTAACCTAGTCCATAGGTCAAAGGTCAAGGTCACAATTTAAGGTCAAAGGTGAAACAAAAGAAATCAACTTGTCCAATCTTAAATAGATAATTATTTTACGGACATACTAAGCTTTGTTACAATATCACTTTTTTGTTTTGTTTATTTTGTTAATTTACTTTGTTCTTGCATGAGGTATTAGCAAAAGTATTTTTAAATTTAAAAATTATGATTTATAACATTTAAAAGAGAAAGATGTAATTCTATATTAAATAAGATTGTTTTGCAATTTGAAATTATAGTGAAGGAAATTGAACATGCAACTTCAGGTTTTCTTGTCACAATGTGAAACTGAAAACAGCAATTGGTATTTTTTTCACTAATTGTATTACAGGTATATGTAAGAAATATGTTATGTAATTGTTTCCATAACACATACATTTTTTTAAATGTTCTTTATGTTTACAGATTGTCTACCATCTGTGTATTTGACCATTATTTATCTGATACTTGAACCAGCATATCACTTGTTCCACATAAGTCCTACTGTGTTTAAGCTCCACTACACAAATACTTCAACAAATTATACCTCCCAGAAATCATTCCTAATGGACATCTTACCAATCAAAAAACAGGAAAAAGGTGTTTAAATTGGTGAAATATTAACAATTTGTAATTATCGATCTTATATTATGAAAACACTTGAGCTGAGGATGCAACTGGAGTCAATCTTGTAGTAGAGCATAGTCTGTTTGCACCATGCACTGTCAAACATACACATAATTAACTTTATTCAATACCTGCTTTATGTTCCCCAAAAAAACAAGTTGTATCAATCGGTAAAATACAACAGCACAGAAATTATTCCCATATTATGCTACTCGCTAGTTTTCCAATTCCGTATTACCATACTAGCCGGACTACTTTGAATGACGTCACTTTGAATGCAGAAAATTATAAGAGCATTCTTGGTTAATTATGAACGCTTAAACTCATTTTTTAAATTAAATGATTCAAAGTTGTATATAATAAAAGGAATATTACGCAAGTCAATTGTTTCAAGTGTTTGTATCAGTCTCGTGGCTTGCACTATTTTGTATCACACTCGAGGCTCCGCCTCTCGTTAGATACGTCATCACACCACTCGACTGATACAAACACATGGAACAAATGACTAACGTAATATTCCGTATGTATTTCTCACAAACAAAATAGCTCTCAGTGGAATGAACATCTTTATCTTTCATTAGAACTGATAACCATTTTAGCATAAATCGAGCCTCGCTCTGGGAAAATGGGGCTTAATGCATTGCAAACTTTATTGTCCAAGATTAGCTTTTGTAATCTGTAGATTTCTAGTAAAACTGTTGATATGATACTTTTGATAGGCTATTTCATTTGCTTAGAGTTGTTATTGTTGTTATAGCCCCCGCAATGAAGTTGAGCGCAGTTTTCTTGATTCACTTTTTAAGATTCACCACCAATTTATGCACACACTTTTCAACATAATAGCATTCAAAATTGCAATAACAGCAAGCTTGCGGAAGCACACAAATATCTCAGTGATATGAAGTTTTATATATATCTGAAAACAGAGATTTGTCAACACTTCGCTTTTATGGTATTTTTTGTTTAAAGGAAGTCTCTTGGAAAAAATCCAGTTAAGGCGGAAAAAGTTGCCCCTGATCATCATGTGCGTACTGCACAGTCAAATCTGGGACAAAGCTTTATGCATTTTAATTAAGCCCCATTTTCCCAGAGCAAGGCTCAATTTTATCATTTTCGGTAGACATGGGTTTTAAGAATCGATGAGAGAAAATAACAGCTTGAGGCTATGAAGAACACATTTGTCTAAACATATATGAGTAATTTTAAAGTATAATCTGTAGATTTCTAGTAAAATTGTTGATATGAAAGGCTTTTACGTTTGCTTATAGTTGTTATTGTTGTTATAGTCCCCGCAATGAAGTAGAGCGCAGTTTCCTTGATTCACTATTTAAGATTCACCACCAATTTATGCACACACTTTTCAACATAATAGCATTCAAACTTGCAATTACAGCAAGCTTGCAGAATCACGCAAATATCTCAGTGATATGAAGTTTTATATCTGAAGACAGAGATTTGTGGAAGTATTTTCAGCAAATATTTGTCTGTTCTGAGAAAACTGGGCATAATGCATGTGCGTAAAGTTTCGTCCCATATTAGCCTGTGCAGTCCACACAGGCGAATCAGGGACGACAATTTCCGCTTTTATGGAATTTTTCATTTAAATGATGTCTCTTCTTAGCAAAAATCCAGTTTAGGCCGAAAGTGTCGTCCCGGATTAGCCTGTGCGGACTGCACAGGCTAATCTAGGATGACAATTTACGCACATGCATTATGCCCAGTTTTTTCAGAACACAACACATATATGTTCACAAAGTGACAATATGAGTTGTGAAGTCACAGATTATGTTATGTTATATTCTAAAATCTGAACTGATGGCCAGTTACTCCAGTTTTTAGGAAATTTAAGTTGGTGTGAATCATTTGTAATTCATGACAAACTCGGCGGAGGCTCAATATGTTATGTCACCAAGTCAACTGTTGAAAATACTGAGAGCAAATAGTCACTTTAACATAACAGTAAAGATTAAAACTTTCTTATACACGTAACCATTTTTATATTATATAAACTAAGAAAGAGGGAAGTTTGGACTTTTTTGCACATAACATATTCAGAACTTTGACTTAATAATGTCCAAAATAAAATAAGTTTAGCTGTATTGATTAAAAGAAGCTAATCCCTCCCAGATTTAAGTCTAACTATTTAAAAAAAAACGCCATGTTCACCAAGATGTGTGAGATTTGTTGTAGCTTCTCCGCTTTGGTGTTTAAATGTCTAACATGTATTTAATTGTTCATCTTGAATAATGTTTAACTAGGGGACAACTGCAACTAAATGTTGCATATATGTGTCATGTTCTGAGAAAACTGGGCCTAATGCTTGTGCGTAAAGTGTCGTCCCAGATTAGCCAGTGCAGTCCGCACAGGCTAATCAGGGACGACACTTTCTCCCTAAATTGGATTTTTGCTAAGAAGAGACTTCATTTAAACGAAAAATGTCATAAAAACGGAAATTGTCGTCCCTGATTAGCCTGTGCGAACTGCACAGGCTAATCTGGGATGAAAATTTACGCACAAGCATTATGCCCAGTTTTCTCAGAACGCGACTCATATGTTTGGAGAATGTTCACACTGCTCGCATTTTGCTTAGTCAATTAATTGTCAGCATTTTGTAATTCATCATAGGTTCAATGTCTCATTTTTCGCCATGTTTACTGTCATAAATCATGGTAAATCACATCACCTTACCGAATGTAATCTTTTTTTTAAGAAGTACAAATTCTAGTACCACCCTTCATGATAAGTAAATTTCAGAAATTGAGCCAGTCTATGGGAAAACAGGGCTTAATGCATATGTGTAAAGAATCTGCACAGGCTTATCTGGGACGATACTTTCCTTCTAGACTGGATTTTTCTTTGAAGAGAAATCCTTGAAATAAAAAATTCCATAAAAGTGGAAATTGTGGTCCGAGCTTAGCCTCTGCAGACTGCAAATGTAAGTCTGGGAAGATACTTTACCCACATGCGTTCTGCCCGCGGCTCAATTCTATTAACCCTTTGCATGCTGGGAAATTTGTTGTCTGCTAAAATGTCGTCTGCTGAATTTCTAAAATTAGCATTTATTGGATCTTTTTTCTAAGACCACTATCAGAATAGCAAACAGTTTGGATCCTGATGAGACGCCACGTTCTGTGGCGTCTCATCTGGATCCAAACTGTTTGCAAAGGCCTTCAAAATCCGGTTCCAGCACTCAAAGGGTTAATTTCCTTACAATCTTTTTGCATGTCCCTATTTGAGTAACACATTCATCGTAATTGTTCATTTAATGTGAGCTAAAATACTGTAATTGTTCATTTATTGTGAGCTAAAATACATTATGAATTTACATGTATTGACTGTTGTTGCAAGAGCTTTATTAACACAGAGACCTGAAGAATGGGATAAGAACTTCCTGGATAATGTATGTTGATGAAATAACTACCAGGTCATCAGAGAATACATCAGTGTAATAGATCTACTATTTTACCTAATAATTTTTTGATTGATTTTTTTATGTAAAAATGTGCAACTGTTCTTAAACATTGTTAAACGATTTTGTTTAGTTTGAAGCATGTGCATTTCTTTATTTGCATAGATTAAATTTTAAACAGCAATATGATGTTAACGCTCATTATGATGTGTTACAAAAGCTAAAAAAAATCACAATTAACCTAACATCTTTCCAACTATCATGACTGTATTCCACTACACCGTCTACCAGCACGTACGGATTGGTTACACTGACCATTGAAGTCTTAATTAACCCTTTGCATGCTGGGAAATTTGTCATCTGCTAAAATGTTGTCTGCTAAACTTCTAAAATTAGCATTTCCTAGTGTTTTTTTTTTTTAAATACTATCAGAATAGCAAACAGTTTGGATCCTGATGAGACGCCACGTTTTGTGGCGTCTCATCTGGATCCAAACTGTTTGCAAAGGCCTTCAAAATCCGGTTCCAGCGCTCAAAGGGTTAAGTCATCATGTCACGCATTACTGGAAACTGGTCATTCAAACTTAAATGGCAAGTTATGGAAGTATAAACGACAAATCAGTGTATAGTCAATATTTTATTCTCATAATGTCTTCTCAACACATAGCTAGATAAATGTCTAGAGAAAATGATCTGCAGAAAAATGACGACAGGTTGAGCAAGCCAACAGAAATATACACACCACTTACACAAACTCGCAAACTATAAGCAAGCTACCAGAATGACGGCTGAATACTAAAATAATGAAAATGCTTAACTACATAATGTAATGTGACAAAAAGTTCTATAATGTATTTTATGTCTGGAATAACAAGAAAATAGTAGGCATTACTTTCCTTCAATAATGTCATTTTTTTCCTCGAAAATTGACTGCTGATAAACAGCTTATATAGTACCCTTAATAAATATAAATATGCCGCATTCTGTGAAAAAGGGGGTTAATGTATGTGCATAGTGTCGTCCCAGATTAGCCTGTGCAGTCCACAGGGACAACACTTTCCGCCTAAACTGGATTTTCGTCAAGAAGTCTTCCTTTAAACGAAATATACAATAAAAGCGGAAAGTGTCTTTCCTGATTAGCCTGTGCAGACTGCACAGGCTAATCAGGGACGACACTCAACACACATGCATTAAACCCATTTTCACAGAGCAAGGCTAATATGTGTTGGGGTAAATTTCCACATCTAGGGTCTAATCAAGAATACATGACTTCTGAATCTTAAATTCATAAAAAAAATCAAAACAACAAGCCTAGTAGATTTTGAAAGCATAAATGTTTACCTATTCAATGGACTTAATTAAATCGCACTAGTTATGCAATTTGAAAATGAGCCTCGCTCTGGGAAAACTGGGCTTAATCTTTTTGCTTTTATGGATTTTTTTGTTTAAAGGAAGTTTCTTCTAAACAAAACTCCAGTGTAGGTGGAAAGTGTCGTTCCTTGTTAGACTGTGCGTACTGCACAGGATTATCTGGGCTGACACTTTACGCGCATACATTAAGCCCAGTTTTCACAGAACGAGGCTCAAACGTCCCATTGTACAAACTGTTTTATTCCCACTTCATTACTAAACCTATTTATTGATCATATATACTTGCTAATTAACACACATTCTGCTGATATCATGCCTCTCAATACAACTCTTCATGTGTGATTTGAAGATTTGTTCTCGGATTATTGTGATTGTAATGGCAGCTTGCTTGCTGTGTAACAATCTACCATGAATGGAAGTCGGTGACCTAAGAAGAAAAAAGATGTCTGATAGAGCGAGGTTAAGTCTATTGTGTCTATACCTGATCTGTTGAAATGTCTACCCACATTTTGCAAACATATAACAATATAAAACTATGATGTGTGTTAATAAACATAAACATTTTCGTACTATAGTGTTAATTGGATTAAATCGGTTTACCTGCAGTAACAAAATGTTGAAAAATAAAATAACGAAAACTTTTCAACACGCAAGTTACCTCTTTGTAAACCAATAAGCAATTATAAGTAACTTATGTCATAGATAAAATCAAATGAGCAAACATAAATGAGACACTCCTTACCGATGAATGTTTTTTTTAAAGCAATAAATTCTCACACACCCTATGCAAGCAAAGTAAAAGGCTGGAAAGACGACAAAAACAAAATAAAACTTACTAAAAGTTGTTACAACTATTTCATTCTATATGTGTTTATTTTTTTCTCAAATAACGAACAACAGTCAATATGCATGCACACACAATTTACCTATGATGCTGTTTAACAAACATGTTTAGTTTAAGAGTCAAAATAATTCATATCAGCTGATTCTACATCAAAATTATCAAAATCTAAGGCATGTAATAGAGAAAAGGCTAAAATGCTTAGCTGAATACTTCTTCAGCTCAACTAACAACCAGTCAACATGTATAAATTACTTTTTATGTACATAACCAGTCATAACAACCAAGGGTTTTTAACCAATTTCAAGCCCCAGCCGACAAAATTAACATATGTACAATAACTTTGTAAAAAATGTCAAATGTAACAAACCATGACTTAACAACAGTACCTTAGAATTTCAAAAACTGATGTTTGATTTCTTGTAAGAAAAATATCAATGCTATCTATGACAGAATATAAAAATAACAATCATCAGTTTATGTGATAATTTTCATTAGTGTTAATACTATAAATACATGAAGACACACCACACTGCCATTAGTAACTTGTGCAGGAATTTATTACAAAAAAATACCAGTAAAACGATTAAATAGCAACACAAGCAGAAAATCTGTACAATGTGCAAAATTTTACTAGTTAATATTAAACAGCGTGAACAAAGTGTGAATCTGGGATTTGGGGACCTATTTTAAGATTGTCATACATTTTTATTTTGAAACAAACTAACTGGGACTCATTCTGCCACAATGAAACACAACCAAACATAATGACAATATTAAGTATGTTTTTTAATAAAATCTGCAAATTTTCAAAGTTGCATTGTTTTATTGGTGTTGGAACAATACCCTGACAACAATTATTGTTTAATTCTGACCCCTCCAAAACATTGTCTAAATTACTTTTAAGCGAAAGTGACTTTTTTAGTAAAAACATAGACATATGTATTGTCAAATGATAAAGCCAGATTTAGATAGGTACTAGTAAGAATAAATACATGTATGAAAAACACCTAATTAAATTTAAAAAACCCCTTGTAATTGTAGAATTACATTTCGAGTTGTTCCAAAGTAAGTGTGACACATAGAAATCAGAATAATTGAACGAAAAAGACATGAACGTTAAGGGTCAGTGGTTGCATGACATAACATTGTCAATGTATATGTAAAAACTTGTCTCAAATTTCAATAGTTAAGTGTACCATAAGAAAGTGTGTCTCATTTTCACAGCAAATCATTTCAATGAGTATTCACATATTAAAGAAAGTATGTCAACAAATAGTACATAATGACTGGCTTATTCTTAATGTTTCAAAACCAAGCAAAACATGGCAATGCACCTTTCAAAAAAACAAAATAAACAAGACCTGTCACCAGAGGATGACATTTGCCCCCTTTTTCCACATGTTTGTAAACCTAAACGCAAAGTGTGACGGAATTTCAGACGGACAGACAGACGGACAGTGCGATCACTATATTCCCACCTTCGTGGGCATAAAAACACTGATGTTTGTACAATATTAATATGGTGATGTAACAATCCAGAATACACCACCTAACACTGACACAAACAGAGCTAAAACTGAAAATGACAAGGATACAACTGGACGGACTGTAGGTTACTAAGCTCTATATGCCATCAAAGGTTCTAGACACATGCAAGCAATAAAGTCAATGTTACGCACACACAACTGCCTCATAATTGACATGATGAAAATGTTGCGTGTTCTGAGAAAACTGGGCAAAATGCTTGTGCGTAGAGTGTTGTCCCAGATTAGCCTGTGCAGTCCGCACAGGCTAATCAGGGACGACACTTTCCGCCTAAATTGGATTTTTGCTAAGAAGAAACTTCATTTAAACGAAAAATGTCATAAAAGCGGAAAGGGTCGTCCCTGATTAGCCTGTGCAGACTGCACAGGCTAATCTGGGATGACACTTTTCGTACATGCATTATGCCCAGTTTTCTCAGAACGCGATACAAATGTCAAGGCTAATAATGTTTAATGTAAACAACACTAGCCAAAGCTTAATCTAGTTCATATATTGATAAATAATTATTAGATTCAAATTGAAACTTAATTTACATTTCTGATAATTTCTTACAAAGCTGATATTTTCTCCTGGGTTATATACACATATAGCAAATAAAATTAAACTCTAAATCATAAAATGACGTACATTTAAGTAGGCAGACAATTTTATCAAACTGGCAGCACTTAAAAAGTAGAAATCATTTTAATAAACTTACAATTTGTTTTTCTAATTTTCATTTCCTAATATATACCTGTTCTGGAATGTTCAACAAGCAATGCAGTGTTTATCAATATTAAATAATATTTTACTTTGTTTAAAACACATATCATATGATGATTTATTAAGAAAGCACAAATTAGAGCCATTCATAAAACATGCAATGCGTATAAATAAATACTTAATATTATTTTCAATGTGATAAAATCACCCGACCAAAAAATAATATTTACATTCAATAATACAATAACATGTATACTAGAGTAATACATCGCAATAAAACCTTTAAATCCATTTAATTTCATCATTTAAAACCTTCAAATTTTCACAGGATGAATATCAAAAAAAACATGCGTGACAATCACAACTGGCGTCCACTCCCTCATATCACAGTTTATTTGTATAACTAGATGACGTAAACGTGTTTTTGTCAAGAATAAAAAAAAAAACATGGAACAGAAAAAAATCCTCCCTCAAAACTTAACTTAAGAGAATGAGTATGTACAAAAGCACTCAAAACAGAGAGAGATAAATAAAAATCAAATGATTAATTAAATAATTTTTCTGGACATTGAATCCATCAGGGCCCTTTTTCTGTTTTGGAGGTAGTCAATCAGATCTCAGATGCAGGAATTTTGGCCCCTTTTTCTTACAGTGGCATTATTTTGTTTATAGTCAACGGATTCTGGTTCTGTATTGTTGTACTAGAAATCTTTGGAAAACACAGTAATTGTAATTCATTTTAAGAAAAAAAGCGACAATAAAGTTTAGCATGTGAACATAATTTTTCTTGGAAAGTTGACTATTTTGAGAATCTTTGACATAAGAGGGAACAGCGCAAAGGGTTTTGCTGCATAAAGGAGCCTTATTTTGGCTTTAAAAAATACAGATAGAGGGCCCTGATATCTGTCAGTGGTGAACTAAAAAGCACATTATGCTGTATCACAGAGAAATGACTGACCTTTGTAAAGCCTAGGACTAAAAGCATGCACTAGTTATTGAAAGATTGTTCACTGATTAGAAATAAAACATACACTGACAACTAGTCAGTAGGTCTCGACGGATACATTGGAGTTCTAAGCTGAAAACGAGCCCTGCTCTGGGAATACCAGGCTTAATGCATGTGCATAAAGTATTGTCCCGGATTAGCCTGTGTTAGTGACAACACTTTACACTTCTATGGAATGTTTTATTTCAAACAAGCTTCCTTTTAACAAAAATCAAGTTAAGGCAGAAAGTGAGTCCCTGATAAGCCTGCGCTAACTGCACAGGCTAATCTGGGACAACACTTTATCCACATGCATTAAGACTGGTTTTCCCAGAGTGTGGCTCATATTATATATAATTATTTCTCCACTAGCTATGAATAGTTGGATGTAGCAGCGAATACAACTACGGGTTGGGTTATGCAAAATAAACAACAGCACACACAACTAAGCATTATGTCATTCACTTGTTGTTTGTTTATAACAATTGTTTCTTGCGCTTTAAGGCAGTAGAAACAATATGAAAAAAGTAAAAAAAAAAGGCAAATAAAACGTCCATGTAAAATAAATAAAATATAAATCACACTAGAAGTGTTTATATGATACATGTACAATAACACAATATAAATATGACATGACCATGGACTATACAATCTGTTTCTATCTACAATAAATACACGTTACTACATGATTAAAAAAGTAAATATTCACTCAACCATTCTCCGCACTTTCAATATCTATACATAATTTGTATTAGTTTCCACTACCAGTTGATGACATCTAAGGTTACACAACAGTCTAGATCACTTTGAGTAATTCTAACAAATCTCTCATCATTGTTTAACATCATTCCTTTCCATGCCTCAATCGCGTCATATATTCCTTGTCATCCAGTGTCACTATCAGCCGTACAGATTGAATATCCCATCTCTAATTATATTGCAACAATTAACATTTCTTTCTTGCACAACATTATTCTTCTCCTTTTTCCCTTTTTACAAATGACCTACGTCATGCGAAAATGGGTCTTAATCCATATGCAGCCATCTTGACTGCAGACCAGCCTAAGTAGTCTGGTCAGGAGGTACGCTGAAGCGTGCTTAAGACCCATTTTTGCATGATGCGGATCATTTATTATGTTTCAAAAGCCATAAAACAGGGCTAGCTCTTTTTAACATCACAACAATGTCCCAGTAGAATTAATTTCAATTCTTTAACAATTCAGGTCAGTACAGATAACACCCCAAAAAGCCCAGTGTTGTCAAATTTAATATAAAGGTCAGATTTTTGCATTTTCCACAAAAAAGGAAAGTTCTGAAATTTGTATCACAGACATATGATATTGTCCATCATAACTATTAAATAAACTTCCACAACTTATTGCAGGTTTTTCCTTTTATTTTCACTTTGTATTCACAAACAGGCTGCTGCCTGACCCAGACTCGAGTTAACTTGAGTACGAATCTCCCACTGATCAACACCTAAACTTGTTCCAAGACACATAAATTCTGGGACAAATTCCATTATACACTCCATGGTTCAACGTTCCACGACAACAACTTCCCATCCACTCCCATTAACACACACTCAGGGAAACTCTATCAACTCCTGTAGTAGCTGGATATGTCTAGAGTTCACGTTGGGGTCCGCCGAGGCGCGCTCTATCAGGGCCGGTCCCATGTGCTGATGAAGGGAGCTCACAAGGCGGCTGGTGGCTGTTCTGATGGTGGAGCTGCCCCCCTGTAGGGCCCCACTGCTGTTGGTGGCCCCTAGGAGGTGCCACAGAAGGGGCAGTACGTGCAGCACCACCTGTTTCTGCTTCTTTGGGTACACCTTGTCAACCAGTTCTGAAACAATACAATTTTCTGTTTGACCACTCAGATATGTGTTTTGTTACGTTTGTAGGCCCTTAGACTATCAAATAATAGTAAAGACTTTTCTTTCAAGATTCAAGTTTAAAAAGCTTCATTTCCAACCCAAAGATACTGATGAGCAGCAAACAGCATACAACCTGAACAGACTGCAAGTTACTAGCAGGCTGTTCTGATTTAATGCTGGTTGCATATAGCCACCATGTTAACGTTGCTTTTGAGCAAGAAAGGGTTAATAGAAATTAATTATTTGGAGACGATGAAATTTGTTTGTATTGTTTGTTTGTATTTTTCGCTGTTTTGAACAGTTTTTTAGTATTATATCAGGGCAGTCAGTTTTGCAATGTCTGCAATATCTGAACATCAATCAACAGTTTATGTTCAACACAGACTATGAACTTCTCTATACGGTTAAATTGAGTAACAAGTGCTCCAACATTTGTTCAAATTGTTGGTTCATTCATACAAAGTTATCACCCCATACACACAGCATACCTGCCATTTTCTCCACCAAGTGAGGCTTGCTGCGCGGGTTGGCTGACTGGGCCTGGTTTGCCATCGGCTGGATAAGGATTGACCCATCTGGAAATAAGCAAGTAATTAAAAATTGAGTTGTTCTGGGAAAACAGGGCTTAATGCATGTGCGTAATATACTTTCTGCCTTAAATTGATTTTGTTTATAAGAGACTTCCCTTGAACAATTTCATGAAAGCAGAAAGTGTTGTCCCTTATAAGCCTAGCCTGTGCACATTCATTAAGCCCCCTTTTCCTGGAGCGTTGCTTAATTTCAGTCGCATGACAAATCATGTGACAAACTGTTATCGCAACATTATAGAGACACATTTTTTGTTCCAAAATAATTCAAAATAATACATAGCACTCAATTTATGTTGTTGATTCAAGCTAGAAAATAACAGAGAAAGAAGCCACAAAACTTAAACATTAAAATTTTCCCGTTATGACATTTACATCGAAAAAATATGCAACACCATTTATCCAGTTCATTCAACAAAAAAGTAGGAACAAACTAAGAACCTATTTTGGTAAATTGAAGGAACAAAATACGAAAGCTGAAAAGATGGCTAAAGGCATAACTGAACTTATTTTTCAGACCTATATATGAGCCACAATCTGGGAAAACTGGGCTTAATGCATGTGCATAGTGTTGTCCCAGATAAGCCTGTGCAGTCCACACAGGCTTATCAGGGACAACACTTTCTGCTCAAACTGAGTTTTTGTTTAGAAGAAACCTCCATTAAAGCGGAAAGTGTCCTACCTGATTAGCCTTTGCTATCTGCTAATGCATTAAGCCCAGTTTTCCCAAAATTTGGCTCACATGACACCTCACCCAAATTGTACTTATGTTTGCTACGCAAGCAAGGGTAATCTATATTACCATCTACCTATATATCAGCATGAATTCATATACCAATGGACTCACCGATATTCGCGATGAAAGCGTCGATGATCTCTATTGCCGTCTGATTGATCTCCTTGTTCTTGGAGGAGAGATTCGGGGCCACGTTGCCGACGGCGATGGTGATGACGGGCGAGAGGCCGTCATTGAGTATCGGGATGATCTGCAGCATCACCTGCAGAGCGTACAGGTTCACCTTGCTGTTCGGGTCCTGCAGGCGCGGTAGGAACTTGTCGAATATCTGAAACACATAGCGGTCATTGCATGCGGGTGATAAGTCTTAATTTTAGGATATGTGATTTTATTTTAGAAAGAAGGCAGGAAAATTTTTAAGACAAAGATATTTCATTATATATCATAAAGTTTATATCAAATGGTTATTGTATAGTCTCAATTAAGGAAATGGGGGGGGGGGNGGGGGAGGGGCAAATGTTAAGACACAGATTTTTCAATAATATATGTACATGGTATAGAAGTTTCAATCATGAAATTGTTCAATCTGCAAAAATTAAAGTGTTTAACAGTCTCCTTTGTTTGGGTCCTTTTAATGGGACCCACTTACATAAACAAAATCTGAGCTTATTGAATATGTGGAAAGTGTCATCCCAGATAAGCCTGTGCAGTCGGCACAGGCTAATCAGGGACAACACTTTTTGCCCAAAATTGGATGTCCATTTAAAAGAGACTCTCTTAAAACAAAAAATTCCAAAAACAACAACAGCCTAAATTGTGGTTACCTTGACGACGTTGCTGCTGATGACATTGGCGCTGACCTCACACATCTCCAGCAGCGTGGTGATGCCCTTGTAGCGGTCGCGCCAGTCGTTGGCCACCATCAGCCCATTAATCTCCTTTATCTCCTCCAAAGTGGCCTCGTCTGTTCGCGAGTTGCGCTTCTTTGGGGTCTCACTGTGGGATGGATTTGGTGTCAGTATAAACGTTGAAAAGACAAGGAAACGAAACAAGGTGTGTGTGCTTCACTGGATGATTCTTAATAAGGGTCAGCATCACTATCACCAAAGTGAGTTTAAGTTATTTTTTTATAAATCAAGGCTAGCATTTCCAATGTAGATGTTTACTCTTTTTTTTCTGTCACTCATTTGTAGTTTTCTTACTTTATTTTTCTTTTCTGCTATATTCATGATTTGTACAGTTTTTTCAGTTATTAATTCTAGTCAGAGAAGAAACAAATGGTATTTAACAAAATGTTCTTTGATCTTAATGAGCTCACTTGATCTATAAAACTCTAAACTATATTGTTGGAACATTAAGTTTATCCCACGTTTACAGCGAATTCGGTTGATTAAAGCCCCGTTGATTAAATTTCTGCTATAATACACAGCACGAAATAACGTCATTTTTTCGACAAAATGACATCATAAATCTAGCGAAATTATCCAGTTAAACTTATTTTGTTTAAATAAAAAGGTTTACTGAATAAAAAGTGGGATAAATAGAATAATAGGTAAGTGTTGATTATAGATCAGGTTTATCATGCTCGGCACTGATCTATAATCAACACTTACCTATTATTTTCTATTTTCAGCATACAAATATATCAGTCACAGTCTGAGTAAATCGGGCTTAATGAATGTACGAAAAGTGTCGTCCAAGATAAGCCTATGCAGTCTGCACAGGCTAATCAGGGAAAACCCTTCCACTTTAAAGATATTTTTTTCATTTAAAGGAAGTCTCTTTTTAGCGAAAATCCAGTTCAGGCAAAAAGTGGCCTCCCAGATTAGCTGTGAAGACTGCACATGATAATCTGGGACAACACTGTAAGCAAATGCATTAGGCTTAAATATCTGATTGTCTAACACCGCTGCCACTGACCTGTTTGCCGAGTTCCCCCGTATGACAGAGCTGGATCTGCTCCCCTGACTGGACCTCCATCCCCGCGCAGATGACGTCTCATGGGGACTCTCTCCTATACCCTGTAACATACAATATAGGGCTGCAGTAACACTGGGCAGTGCTCAAGTGTGTCTCACAGTGCCTCATTTCTCGTTAGAGAATGTCGGGCAAGCTTAATGTTTTAATACCCTTCAACGTGCCACACACAATAAAGAGTTGCAAAATTTAACATTTCGCACAAGGAAATGAGCTAAAAACAAACAGACTACCCCTA